>OY294070.1:60363418-60628385 GCA_958510875.1 Endomychus coccineus
GGGGCCCAGGTGCGTCGTAGTTCAAATCTGGTACAGAAATCGTGATCAGCAACCCCTAGACACCCCTGGGATACGAATTTGATTGCATTTCAGACCAAATTAAAAAACAATCCATGGGAGTGACCTAGGTCATCAGGGTATCCTGACCATCAGGTGACTATTGAAGGTTATGATCACAACTGGCAATACCAAAAGAACCTCAAGCACAAGTTTCATCACATTCCAAAAGATAATTTTATGAATTTCCTGGAGACGACAATAGTACCAGGATGCTCTGAGCCCATGGTGCGTCGTTGTTCAAATGTGGCACCGGAATCGTGTTCAGTGGGCTCAAAAACCCCAAAGATTTGAATTTGATTGCATTTCAGATTTAAAAATAATCCATAGAGATGACCTAGGTCATCAGGGTATCCTGACCACAAGGTTACTATTGAGTATCATAGTCATGATCGGCAACCTCAAGAGAACCTCCTCAATAAGTTTCACTCTATTGAAAAACATGTTCCACGAATTCCCTGGAGACGACGGGAGTACCAGGATGCCGAGTTTCAGGTGCATGGTAGTTCGAATCGGGCACCGGAATCGTGTTCAACGAACCCAAAAAATCCCGAATGAAGAATTTTAGTTATATTTGGACATTTTTTCTGACTTTAATTATTTTGCTCATCATAGCTCCTGAAAATGTATTCAAAAAGATGTATTGTCCTATGTAGAAATGCTAGAATGCACATTGGAAGAAAATGGTAACATTTTTTCTAACTAACCTCCAGAATCGATTCAAGAGAAACTATCAAAATCGGTTCATCCGATTTTTTTCGATCTTTTCTGCTTTATTTCTTTGACTATCGCTCGACTAGAATTGCCCCTGGGGTATAATATCAGATCTAAGCAAGAGAACATTATCGCAAATGATTTAGAAAAATATAGCGAAATACGTTAAATCGTATTGTATGTTACATTGCTAAGCTCATTCACATGAATAATTAATAGAAATAGTCCCAAGACAGAGCCTTGGTACTCCATGATTCATTTTTCTGAAATTGATTATCTGGTGAGATTCAAAAAGGGAAAGTGCAACCCCTCTAATTCCATAGAAATGTAGCTTTTTTAATAGATTGCCATGACCAACACAGTCAAAAGCCTTTGACAATTCACACAGCATGATAACAGTAAGATTTTGCTGCTCAAGGCCTTTGACTATGCCAAATCCATCTTCGCTGTTGTGGTTGAAATACCAGTCTCAAAACCAAATTGAGTTTCACTAAAATATCTGTTAATTTAAAAATACTTTGTTCTCAAAATACACTACCGATCGGATGTGTTTTCTGCAGTTTAAATTTTTATTTTATTCCTATAGAAAATATCGATTCGAAATACCAAGAACAAAAACAGAATATATGTATATCACAGATGCCTGTCAATCAAATTATATAAAGCTGAAGGTTTTGCATTATTTTATCATTTTATTGAAGACAATTGGATAACAATAAGAGTGAAATTCAATTCAATTCAAAATTCGAATTGTTTGTTATGTTGAAACCATTCATTGAATGAGTGGTCTTCATCATCAGCTATTATTAGTCATCGATCATCCGCAATAATATCCAGGTTACTCAATTCAATCTGAAACAAGTATTTAATTAACAATAATTGCATAACTTGTTTTTGCGAATCAAAAAAACAAAAATGGCTATGTCCCAGTATATATTTATATATATATAATAAGTATATCTTCTAGGAAAATTCATATTGATAAACTTAGTGCAATGAAATCCTTGTTTGTTTTAAGTTTTCTAATTTACGTTGTGAGAGGAGATAAACTTCGTAAGTATTCTTGTAATATGAATGAATAGAACGTAATGCATGCAAATAAAGAAACGTTCATGAGGATTCAGTAAAAACAGCTCGAAAATATTGAAATATAGATTGTATCAATATTTTTCGTGATTCTAAATTTTAATCACTTTAAAAACAACGAGTCAGAAGAAAATCTAAGTTGATTAATTCCATTCTGTTGAAGGAATCACGAAGTTGAGAAAACATAATGTTATCTAGGAACTATTGATTAATTGACTTGTTCTCCATGAAATTTGAAAGAAAGTATAGACCTGAATGTGCGTCCAAAAAATTAAAAATTTATAGTACTCCTCTTATATCAACTTTAATTTCATATAATTTTGGGAGCAGATGATGAATCTTGTGTAATTCTATACAGCTTATGAATTTAATGAACTTAAAAAGACAAGAACACAGTATACGTTTGATTTGGCTTCAAAAAAATGCCGAAAAGAATTTCTAATATTTGAGACAGAACATATAGCTATATATTGATAGTTACATTCGAAGGGAGTTGATGATAAACTATAACGTAGGCTTCTACAAACATTGCAAACATGGAAGGATTCTTTGTGTCTGAACGATGGCGTTCTGGAATGACCATTCCGAATAACACACCAAAGTGCATGATGGATGCATGAATGGTTATGATGAAATATGAATGGAGATCTTGTTTGCCGACTGAGAGTATTGTCCAGAGTATCTCTTTTCATTTGAAAATGAAGGCAGAGCTAGTGGAGAAAAATCCTCAGTTGTATTTGGACAAGAACGTAAATTCCTAGTTGATTCCTAGATATGGGTTATGCATAAACAGTTATATGAAGAATAGATAATATTGGGTTTCATACATTATAAAAGACTCAGTGTCTCCTATAGAAGTTTTGTTAGAATTATTATTTTAAGAAAGTTAGTCACTAGAGTTGAGGCACTGAGCATTTATTATTCTTTCATCTCTGTCATAGGCACCGATTATTGTTTTGGCAGCGCTGACCTGCCATTTTATTGATATTATTTATGGATCCTTTTGAGGACACACTTGATGAATGTTTTGCCCAGTCCGCTCCAATATTAGGAGAGCATGGTCAGTATCAGCGAGATACCTCCGAGTGCTTTGATCTTGTTGTTCAACCTCTAAGGTAGTTGTTCAGTGCTTATTTCATTTGGATGTACACTAATAAGGATAAAATCAGATGACGGAATAGTTTTAAAAATATTTGAAAAATTGTTTCGGTGTTCTTTACGTTCCACCTCAGCTTCAGGTATTATAAGACTTGAAACGGACCGCTTTGCGTCTGTTTTTAATGGCCCAACTACCTCAAATTGAAGTAATTAGTCTCAGGGCTCGTGGTGAAACGTGCCCTGTGATTCTAGACTGGTGAATTGCCCTGAGCGCCAACTGCTTAATATATAACCAAAAATAAATGAATTCACAGTCTAGAATACAGGCATTACGAGATGGATGATAGTTGATGGATATTCAGAAAAATAAGACAAGTTCAACTTAACAATTTGTTTCATTCCTAGAGGAATTTGAGTCATAATATAAATAAATTACAATTTTAATCGTGGACCAGTTGTATAACATAAACTAAATTGACTTTGAATCAGAACAAATATAGAATCAAATTCTTGGTTTACAATTTAAACAAAAAAATAAATGTTTATATAAATTTAGTTAGAGTTTGAAATCAATTATTTAATTGGAAAAAATTATCAAATATAAAGAATTAAAATGAACCTCGAATGGGTTCTATAAAAATTAGTGGAATACAAATTCAGTTGGATAACATAAATCAGAGAGATGAAAATATGGTTATTCAAACTAAAAATGTTACCCTCCTTGGAACTCGATGGAACTGGAAATCGGTCCAGCCAGGAAATTCACTAAACCGTCTCGGGAAAAAGAAGAGAAGCACCTCAGTTCTTCTTACCCTGTAATTTCAAAAAACGAACAGAACCTGACCTAAGTTCAAAGGGACGAGCAACACAATCAATCAGAATAACCATGCGATTCCACAACTGATTATGTTATATCTCCGAATTGTGAAAACACTATTACAATATTGAAATCTTGAAGAGATATCAAGTTAAACAATAATCTAAATTAATCTGAAAGAATTAAGTTACTACAATTGATACTTGAATTAGCAACAAATTGAGAAGTGACTATAAGAATAATAATTAAAATGTGACTAAGAATAATGAAAATGTTGGAATTTGTCAGTTAGCATAAAATCTGAATTGGTTGAAATGATTTGCATACATGGATTGATGTTTGTAATTTGTACTAACTCTGAACGAGCGTAGCAGACGTAATATAAATGTACCCAATAAGCAGTAATTGATTTACTTACTTTGTGCTAACCCCAAACAACGTTTACTGCACGTTTCAGTCTCTAAGACCACCCTATGTACTAGGATCACAAAATGGCGATTCTGAAAATCACTCAATAATACCATGTGCAATTTGTGGGTATAACTACAAAGATGAAAAATAAATATTATCGGTATAAACTGCCTACGTCTCGTTAGATTGATTTCATATAACGATCACAACAATTCCTGCAATGATGGGAAAGATTTTCATTGAATCATGCTAAATGCAAATTGATTGCGTGAAGTGCCGTGAGGTACGATGTTAATTACTTCCACTGAAAAATAACCTAATCAGGGACTGAAAATCCAGTATTCTAATTACAGAAACAGATCAATTTAAATGGTCCCTGGGGTTAGTTATATTCCAATAGCAAAATTTAAGAAATGATTAAAAAAAAGAAAGAATTATAGAAAATCAACGTACCTCTATCAACACTGTCACGACAATGACCGCTTGAGACTTCCGTTCTGATCTCTACCCCTCTTCGCGATACTCGCGCTATCGAACCTGCGTCAAACTAATTTTAATAATCGAGGTTATTGAACGCACAGATGTCTCTGAGATATCATCGGACAAGTTTCCTAACCGAAAAGAAATCTTAAACTGTTCATTACAGTGTTCTTTAAATCACGTAACGGCGAAACCGTTACAGACTACAATAATTAAAAAGGAGGTATTAGTATTTAATTTATCTGAGTCAACTTGTTTTTTAATCCTTCTGTTTTATCCTAATAAATTGTATAAAATGATGATTTTGGGAAGATTTCATGATTACATTCATGATATGAGTTGGCAACTTTCTCAATTAAAACAAGTACATATGAACTCAACGAAGATATAAATATGTGAGATATTAAACTCAAATGAAATGATTTTCACTAGTTTAATAAATAAATGTAACTGTAGTTTCGCTAAGACCCTAGCTTTTTCAAACAAATGTTACAAAGTAAAGTAAAGTGAAGTAAAGTAAAGTAAAGTAAAGTAAAGTAAAGTAAAGTAAAGTAAAGTAAAGTAAAGTAAAGTAAAGTAAAGTAAAGTAAAGTAAAGTAAAGTAAAGTAAAGTAAAGTAAAGTAAAGTAAAGTAAAGTAAAGTAAAGTAAAGTAAAGTAAAGTAAAGTAAAGTAAAGTAAAGTAAAGTAAAGTAAAGTAAAGTAAAGTAAAGTAAAGTAAAGTAATGTAAAGTAAAGTAAAGTAAAGTAAAGTAAAGTAATTTATTAACCTTCAGTGAACAATTATAATGAGTGAGAAACGAGTCAGGTACAATGAGCATGAAACAATCATATAAGCATTTTAAAATTATATCCAACAATTGCAAAAAACATACAGTTAATATAAAATCGGGTTTAAATTTGTTTATTTATCAGTAGCTTATTTAAGGGTGACCTATTTACTATTCGAAAAGTATCCAACGAAGTAGGGTTCTAAGACACATATATAGGTATTGGGTAGACATTTATAAAAGCGAATGCATGCATAATAAGGACTTGGTTTCATTAAAGTTATTCTATGACAAGGATAATTATACCTATTTTTATTTCTCGTGTTATATCTATCAGTTTCTGGGAAAATATGTGCTTATTTTATTGCAAAAAAGTAGACATTCAGAGATATACAGGCCTGGTGTTGTTAAAAACTGGTTCTTGCGACTTTCCTTTACATGACTGATTGAATATCATTTTTAGAACTATTCTTAGGGCTCGTTTTAGCAACTTGAAGTATTAATCTTGAAGAGCTTCTACAGATCACAATAGCATATTGATGGCTGAAATAAAAATTGGCAAAATTAACACCCCTTATGAAACTGGGGCCCACCGTTCTGGATAAAATCCTCAATGCAAAGTATACTTCATTCTGTTTTTTCGAAAGTACGTTGAATATGCTGGTATCACTATAGAAGAACTCTGGAGCCTGACACTTGGATTTGTCTGTTCTAAACAGTAAGCAATTTGTTTTCGACTCATTTAGAAGTAGTTGATTAATATAAAACCAGTCCTTGAGCTGCTTCCATGAGGGATCAACCTTTTACAAGCATATTTGTGTCGTATGCAAAATTTCCTTACTCAGTAGCTATGCTGAGTGACACATTATAAATGTCATTGATGAATATTATGAATAGAAGGGGCCTAATGACGTTACCTTGTGAAACTTCAACTTTCGTTACAAGCACATCACACTCATATGTTTCACCCTTGTTCAATTACAACTTTTTGTTTTCTGTTTGATAGGTAGAATTTAAACCAGTTCAGGGCATTATCCTTAATCTCAAGTACAAAGTACTGACTTACTACAAAAGAGCTACCTAATGTACAACTCTTATGATAATCTTAAGATTGATGGTTATTGAAATTTTTTGAATTTCAACATCAACAAAATTGATGAAATTTATTTGATTTTTCAATATTTCCTGAGCCCACTTCCTCCTGTCTAAGAAATGATATAAGTTAGATATCAACTCAGTGTTTCCAACAATGAAACAAAACTATTCTTATGTAAGTATCACATATATGGGGTCACCCGCTACTAAAATGTTGAATTTCCTCAGTAATTTAGATATTCACGTATTAGAGTCCTATTGTACCCTCACATATTGCTATCTCCTCATCGGTCCCGTGTATTCTATAAAACTCAGTAGCCTATTATGGGGATACTTCTGATTTCTTTGGGTTTTATCGTCTCCGAAGTATGTCCGACGACCAACCGCGTATGCCGTGCACTGACACAGCAAATGCATGAGTGTCTCTTTTTTCACGCCGCAACCCCTGCATGTTGGCTGATCTACTAGACCCATCGTACGGAGATGTTAGTTGCATGAGGCGTGTCCGGTCAGGAATGCAACAAGATTACTTATTTCTTTGTCTGCTGAACGTTAGCAGATTTTTCACTCGTTGCTGCTGGAGATCTCCCATCAGTCGCTTGGAGTGCGAAATATGGGGCAATTTCCTACAGTAGGCACGGTGCTCTGTCTTGAGCCATTTTTATACTACACATTCCGCTGGGGTATGAGAAATTCCAAAGGTTGGCTCTGGTCCAATCAATGGTTATTCCGGCCCCGCTTTAGCGAGTACGACGACAGTTTCAGTCCCTTCTCGTCTGGTTTCCTAAGACTCTCATACGGGTTGGGGTTCTTTACTAGTGCCGTTAGTTCTTCCACATAATCGAGTACACGTTGTGTTGTGAGGTGATTGTGTGTGACTCCAGTGCCTTAAGCACTGTCAGGTTGCTCACTATGATTGTGATTTGCCTATTCGCATAGGCTCTCTCCTCTTAATTTGAGCACATATTGTAATTGCTACTATTTTTGCTCGAAACTCTGTCGCAAGTATCCCTAAGTTCGAAAAGTTATTTCTCCTTGGTCCATTATCTCGACTATTCCAGCACCTGTACTTTTTTGGATCTTGCTGCCTTCCGTAAATCATACGGAATCCCCTGGTATCATATGAGGATTGCCCCCAGTGTTCTTCCGCTCAATCAAGGTTTGAATCGTGAAAGATATAGAAGTGCTGTGAACCTTGATCCTGTCGGATCTCATTCCCAATGGCCCAGGTGATCTAAGCAATCTAAGAATGCTTCGGCCTTTTTGATGGGCCTTCCCTTGGCCAATAAGATCGAATCGATACGCTTCTCTTATGGCTTATGCCTGAACGGTGAGGTGCAGTGGCTCCAACCCCAACAGCCTCTCCATCATAGCCGTTGAGGTGGTGGTAGACATTGCACCTGTTATTCATAAGCATGCCAGTCTCTGAACTCTGTTCAGGGAATGCAGGGACACTTTAGTACAATAGTTATTTCCGAAGTATTCACTTTGTGTCATTCCTTGTTGCACCATTTTTCCACGGTTTTCTGTGCTTGCTGCATCAGAGATGCTTTTGTGCTCCCGAACTCCCCTCGTACTATAATGACTATGTCATCCGCATATCCGATTACGCAGAATCCTTTGCTCTCAAGGAGTATAAGAAGTTTCACCACCAGACTCCACAGCAGAGGTGACAGTACATCTCCCTGTGGACATCCTCTTGCGACCCGTACCTTCTTTTCAACCTCATTGAGAGTTGCTATGACTGTCCTGCATCGGAACATGTTGTGGATCCATCTGCACAGCAGATCCTCCATTTCTCGCTCTCGCGTTGCTCGTGCAATTGATTCGAAGGAGGTGTTATCGAAAGCTCCCTCTATGTCCAGAAGGCTCGCTAGCTCAATTTCTTTCCATTTCAGCGATTTTTCTGCACTGTGTATCAGCTCGTATACTGCCATTTCACAGGATTCCCCGGTTTGATAAGCATGTTGATTGCCATGTAGGGTATTTCTCATAAGAGTTCCATCCTTGGCTGGGCGTGAGACTCTCGCCCTGGCTTTGACATAAATACCACCTTTGCCGCCCTCCACTATATGTGGATCTTACAAGCTGACATGTATGTCTTGCCCTATGATATAGATTGGTCGGAAGGGGAGGACCTCCGAAAAACGAATTAAGGAATCTAGGCGTAGTTTCATTAATAATAAAACGGATTCAACTGTCGCGGAACAGTTGATTATGGAAAACGATAACTAATGATGATCTCAAGTTTTTACACACTCACAATAAATAATAAGATTCTTGACCCAGTATGAATTATATATAAAAATTCTCGGGAAATATGTTTTTACATAGTGAGTCTTCTGATGATGGTCGTGAGACCGAAACGTACGTAAAGACGAATATTTAAAACAAAGTGTTAATGTGACCTATTTCCCGAGAATTTTTATATATAACTCACAATAAAAGTAATACATTGAATTTGCTGGAATCTCCAAAAATTAATAAATATAAGAAGTCAAATATCCTATTCAATCATCAACAGATACACAATAATTCTACTTTGTTAAATTTGTTTAAGTAGCGTTTTCGCTTGATATCGGCTTATAGTTTAACTTCCTAATGGATTCGTAAAATCCCAATAATCATCTATCCTGAGTTTATTATTAATCTTACATAAAAGGTAACTTGTTTATACTAACCCTATACTTTGTGATATTATGTTTGGAAAAGCTATGGTGTTAGCGAAACTATAGTTGCATTTATCTATCAAACTAGTGATAATCGAACTATTAATAGTTATTTTATCTACGTTTAGAATAGATTTTCATTACGTAATGGCTGATTTCATACAATATGAGATATGTCATTGTGATGTATATGTTAGTAAGTTCAAGACAATACAGATTATGACAGTTAATGGCCGAGCGAAAGATTGTATCTATAGATAACGTTCAACATTTTGATGTGACAAGACAAGTTTGATTACGAATCTAAATAAGAAACGTAATATTAGATAATGTGTCATCTATAGGTGAATTAAAAATTCACATATTGTTAGTAAGGAATCTGTAGGTATGAATATTAGAACAATTTAACGAATTCTATTGTGAAGCAGTTTATATTTATTAAACTATTATTTGGGATTATTTGTATTCGAGATTGATACAATTACAGCTGTGAAAGTAGGAGCGTAGTTAGACGATATATGCGCGAATTGAGACTAATTACCTCATTATTTTCAATTTAAAATAGATGAACTACACTCCTAATCTCAAAGCTATAATTTAATGCGAATAATAACTCTTAATTTCAAAAAAAAGTTGGATATATATATTGTTCAAATATCCATGACTACAGATTCATTACTAATAACATATAATTAGTTCTTGATCTACTGTTTGATGGCACAATAACGAATATTTGGTTTTATATTAAAATTCGTGATCATACTTTTTTATATACCAGTTTTTTCACAGTGTTATCTTCAGATATGATTTTTCGCTACACCATGAACTGTTCCAATCTGTATTGTCTTAAGCTCCTCAACATGTACTACATCACAATGAATTAAGACAAACATATTTCATATAGGTAGGTACTCGTCTTTATATGTTCAGGTACATTTATGTGTTTGTAAAAGTTGCCAAATTGTAAAATAAATGTTAGTACTAAATGTTTTTCCTAAGATTATCATCTCATTAATAATTAAAATATAACAAATTAAAAAACAAGTTTACTCGAATAAATCAAATAATGATACAAACTTTTTGATTATTGTAGCCTCATAATACCTGAAGATGTGGTGAAATTCATAGAACCTGAAACTGAAATTTATGCTGAAACTGACAGTTGGAAACTCTAATTTAAGAATGTTAATAGGTTCATAGAAATTACTAATAATGATGCTATATATTTAGTATTTTACAAAAGTATGAACATGAAAACAACCTTTTAAGACCAACGCTTAATATTATCTGTCTTGCTATAAGTTACACTCTTTGCCACCTCATCAGATTGAGCACATGTAGAAATGACTAATAACCACGCGGGAGATCATGTGGACGGGATCTGGCAACGGCAAAACTTCGATAACGGGTGCTAGCCGCTGACACGAACATCCTACAATCACACGGCCTCGTGTCTGAATCTGTATTATACAATGTGATCGCTGTATGATAGCAGTGATCTGAAGTATATTATTCATCACAAAAGGAGTGTTATTCCAGAATAGAATTGGTGGAATGCCTGACCCGTTTAGTGCAATAATAATCAAAAACAATACCATTTTGGTGCAATATTATTAAAAATTAATACCATCTTGGTCCAATGCTTGGCCATTTTGGTACAATAATAATAATGAAAATGTAATTTTGGACCCAACCATTCTGGTGTTACAATGATACAAAATAATGAAACAAATTTAATTTAGCCAAGTGTGCTGCTGATCAAAAGCTCACTCACTTGTAATCTCAGATCTTTATACATATGACGTAGGGCATAACGTTAATTGTTGAAGAATTGAACAATTTCGAATGGCCCCAAATATTTGGCTCAAAGTTTCCCTGACCCGGTTGCTGACGTATCTTGAACGTGAGCCCCTTTTTCGAAGCTATGACTTTTGGATCAGGTTCTATTACATCGAGATTCGATTTTAAGTCTTCCTTGATTCAACTTACTGTTTGCATCTTCTCTAATTTTATGAATGTCTCAAATAGTGCTTTGAATTACTCCTCCTAACATTTTCTTGCAGGCCATGTCTCCCTTGTTCCAAACATCGAAGTAGCTGTATTGGGACAGTTCGACCTCAAAATAGACCTTTCTTATATGTAAATTCTCATAAGAAAATCTGAGGTTCATTCTGGTCATTATCAGTTCTCTTCAAGGTCAAATCACAATAGCGCTTGCGCAATTTTGCATCTGCGCAGTTATTGGTCTGGTAGTCTAAAGTTTACCAATCAATGGTCAGGAAGTCTATGGTCTGGTAATCTGTGGTTTTCCAATCAATGGTCTGGTAGTCTATGGTCTGGTAATCTATGAATCTTCAATCAGTGGTCTTGTAGTCTATGGTCTGGCAATTACTTTTAATGTGTTTATTGCAACGAGACTATCTGATATGATTTAAATAAAATTACGTGCAGAGATTCGAACCTACAGATACCGAATAAGCGACTTCCGGTGCCCAGCGCTTCTATTTGTGTAGTTACGCATCAGAGATTACGCTATACCATAGGGCATTTGAAACGTCCGTAGATCGGTTGTGAGGTTAGAAATTCTGAACACGGATATCATTCACAGGTGCCTTTGGGAGGTTTCAGCCTCTAATGCAAGGAATTTCTCTGATCGGTTTAAAAACACTGCTTCTTTTAATAACGATATGCTAGTATAGTTTGAATTATCTGCGTTTTCTGGAGTAATTATTTCATCTAGAGCTGATTAGAACACATAGAGATTTTTGTTAGATAACGAAGCTACCTCGAATATTCATTACGTAATTATTGTATTAATGTAAATAGTGAATTAGAGTTTTTCATCGATTTTGATATCATCATCAGGGTGAAAACGGAAATAGCAATTTTATTGCATATTCGGAATCTACGTGATGTACTGAACAATAATATAGTATTTTATAGCGATCCACAGTCTGATCTTCTGCGATTAGGAATTAAAATTTACATCCTTCGAATTGTAGCCTTATGAGTATATAACGAGAGGTCTCGATGCGTAAAGTGTGAATTTTATGATTTTCAGTGGAAAAAATCCAATATGGTGGATATAACTGGGAAAACTGTAATTTTATAGCGAGTATAACTTTATGAGTATGAAATGAAAGGCCTCTACGCGTAGAGCATGAATTTTATTATTTACGAGGGGGAAAATTAGATATGTCCGATATACAAGAAAAGTAAAAAAAATAATGTTGTTGCAACTATAGATTTATAATGGTTGAAACGATTTAAAAAAACCTACAACTTCAGTTTTGTAGACATCAAATTAAAGTCTAGCCACTTGTAGATCATGAATTTAACTATGTTCAGTGGAAGAAACATCAATTTTGTTGCAATTTTAGCTTTATTGGTATCAAATGAAAGAAGTCAACTTGTAGAATATGAAATCGAACTGAATTGTCATCACGCTTTTATAAAAAACGTCCTAATTCAAACCTAAGAACTACCTATGTCAGAACACAGGAAACTGCTCAATAATTTCAAATATTTGAGACATGCATCTTATACAATTGTTAAACATATCAAAACATAAAGTTCTTAGGTGTGCAAGAAGTATATTCTGTGGGAACTTGAATTATTCATACATCTGTAGGGTTCAAATCCGGAAAAGAATTTCATATTTTTGTTATAGCTATGTTTGCAGCACTCCCTCCACAATTTCAAAATATGGGTGTCCACAGGCGAAACCAACCACAATAGCTATCAAATTTTTACTACTGAATATGAACGAACTAGCACATGCCCATTTCAAATTTGAACATATAATCACATTGGTATATGATTTTGATTGAGATTCTGGTTAAACCGTGATAAAATAACCAGGAAACTATATTTTGCAGGTCGAGAGAGTTATTATTTCAACCCGGGACCTCAAAATCGAATTTTCAGATACATTTTGGATATGATCGTTTGCTTCTCGTATGATTGCCGAATGATTATATTCGACGATCATACGAGAAATCCTTTGAGAAATAAGATATCAAAAATAATGATAATAACTTTTATTTGGGACAATACATATTCATTTTGGCAGTATAACATTCAGAACCAAGATAATAACATATGTATCATGATTCATGCAGCTTATCACTTGGTTCTTCAAACTGAATTCCGACCTGATCTGATAATCGAGGAATACTACATGATACGGTCATTAATGATGATGCAATAAGCACGAGAGTTTTCAGAGAAATTCGGAAAACTTTTCAGCTCCAGCTTAACTTCAACTGTTGATGACTTCATAGCATTGGTTTGTTTCAAATAATCAATCACGAAAATCGCTTCATTCTTGAATGCTATATAATCTAACATCGGCTCGCTTATCATTTCATTTCAAAATGAATTCGACTATAATTTCACATTTAGCAAGTTCATATTATCGTAATATGTACTTTGCACAACCGGATTATGTTTTCGAGCAGTTTGAAAAGCTAGAATAACATATCTAGGGAGTTCCAAGTTCATTGTTTTAACTGCTCAAGTGTCTCTAATTTTCATGCAACTCCGAACTACGGAAATGAATCAATATAGACTTTTTAGCACTCAAATCCCTCAACATTTGGAATTTAACTTGATCATTTGGAAATGCATGTCGCACATCGTCTTCACATTTATTTCCGCCATTTTCGTGACACCTGTGCTATTGATAATCGATATCGGTTCGAGATATTGTCAATATCAGCTTGTGTTTATCACTCTAAACTTTGGCATAGTCAATGTTTAGGCCTAGTAGAAAATTCAACGGGATCCATAAATTGATTCTATTATTGTAGACTATAGTCATTACATTTTTATACGATCATTCGGAAATAGCTAGAGGTATAGATTCGTGTTCGGCATATATTAGATAAGATCTAATGATGCTGATGATACCAGGATCGCGTACTTTGTCTCTTTTCAATTCAATTCATAACCGATATATTCAAAGAGAAACGTGCCAAAATAATTAGTTAGAGTACATACATTCAGTCACCACCTGCTCCTTGCTTAGAATTCTACTTCGAAGAATAAAGCAGACGAGGCTGAATCTACGAACACATTTCGTTGATTGATGTGGGTGTGAAGTTTGGCTAGTTGAATATTAGAAGCCTTTCCACATTGTAACCAAGGGACTTCAACCAATGCTCTGCAATGAGACTGCTGAAGCAGCAACCTTCTCCTTTGAACTCATTGTAGGTAAATATGAAGATACCTTTTATTGCTGAAATCCAGTGCCGTGTTTTCTTGTGACGTCTGCTGCAACAACATTCTCAGATGCATTCTTTGTATATAATGAATGCTGGTGAGTATTGGATTAACATTTATTGTTGAAAGCCATAACCTCCAGCGTTCTTTTCCAACTCCAACCGCTTAATGATTTTTCTTCACGAAAATTCACCCGCTTCCAATTCTGATCCAAAATATTCAGTGCGATGTTATCGAAGGTCGTTTTGTTGATACCGGTAGCTAAATAAGATTTTCAGGCTATATATCAATGGAAAAACCAGATGGTACAAGAGGCTAAGAACTCGTATATCGTTTGAGCTAACTCATTATTATAATAAGCTCTGGCGGTTAAGTTACACTCCACTTCAAAAGTTTGAACTTTGAGTATCTTTATCGACCGATCAGATATATGTAGTTCACCAGGTCTCAATTTCTTCTTGTTGAATCCCATCAGTTCGCTTATATTATTATTCGGAACAAAGTTCACTTCAAAATCACTCTTCAGCTCTATGTGTAGAGTATTGTTGTTAGATTTTATAGATAATTTTCGGTCGCGTTCTTCTTGCTTCGTTCCCATCTCACAAATAGCTCTTTGTGTGAAATCAGCAATGCATGTCAACTCGTAGAACCCCATATAAGTATAACTACTACCTTCTCCTCACCTTCCCATTTCTACAATAAAATTTATTGAACCTTCTGCATTGTTTATGATACTATTGTATGTATGCAAACCGACAAGTGCAATATAATAATATGAATGAGGATATAGTTCTATTAGTGAAAAAAATCTACAGACAGGCGGGATCTTTTACCCGTGATAGTGCATGTTTGAGACATGATTGATAGAAACTTTATTGGTAATCTATTTATATACTAATACATACAATGTACATTCCTTCTCCCAGTCAACTCAAATTAAAGAGTAATAGAGGAATTTCAAACATATCTGACCACTACGATAAGTGTCATATTGATGAAAATTGTTGGGATCAAATAATATCTGACACTTTTTGAAATAATTCACTAGTTATCACCAACTTTCTCAAACACAACCCAGTGAGTGCTTCGAATTTCTGAGCTATATAAATAAAGTATTCCACACCCGTTTTTCCGCGGTCCATTAAATGGCAGATTAGCTCTTGCGAGTTTTCGCAGATCGAGATCAGTAAGAGACCTTCTGGGAAAGCTGTGAGACAGCTTTCGGATGTTTATTCAAATATAGACCAGATCCCTGTTTTACGAAAGCTATAGCTGCCATCGTTTTATTATGTCTTTCTGTTTTTCGAGCTGCTCTGCTATCGCTGATGGCCTAGGCAATGCCTGCATCATCTCCTTCCAATGCTTCAGCAGCTGATAAGGCAGCAAACAGAGGTAATAAAAATGGTGGAAATCCTCCTGTCTTAGATATAGAAATTACTCTTGATAATCGAACATTTTTCCTACCACCCAATTTTTAATCTTTTTCGGCCAACTTTCGAAGCTGGTTGAGATTTCTTATCTGAATTGAATCCCTCGATCTTCATTCTCATAGTTTTTCTTACCTCATCGACAATTGCAGTACTAAACCCAACCTTCTTGCTCATTCTCATCCCTAATTTCTTCTTTGCCTTCATAATTTTATTCAATCATCTCTCCAGCTCTCGTGTCTTCAGATTTATCACGTTGTCATGCAGCGTTTTCTAATATTTCATGGCTTTATCGAGTAAATTGATACCAAGATCTCCTCTTTCCAACCGTTCTTCTAATTCTGTATCGGGATCACAATATTGATAACTGTCAATCTTGAGTTTAAACAGGAGCTTTCTTATAAGGATATTCACAACACCTTCTCCATACAGACTGATAATAATTCAAATATGCACCATTGTTCGAAGATGAAGGTAAGACAGGAAAAATACCGAAGATCTCAAAAACATTGTATTTATCACTTTCAAAATTTTCTCAATACAAATAGCGTTAGTATAATCTTAGTAATACATATTTTCCATATAAAATAATCTTCACTCATGATTCGTCATCCTAGCCATAGCTTTTTTTCTATTATAATCTTGAATTTCTCGAGTCGGCAATCTTCCAGCTATTTCTCTCTGAGAATATACAAATCTTCAATGATGGGCTAATTGAACGAGATGTGAATTATAGATCCAACTATTGTGATCTAGACCGGACCACTTGATATACAGTTGACCCTACTTCTTTCATAATACCATTTCAACTGAATACACATCGGGTTGTTCTGTTTCCTATGACACCCCCCCCCCCCCCATCACCATTCTCCACTCATCTTTTACTCAGATATCTTGCAAAATATATGTAATAGTAATTATTATTAGGTAAATTCTTATGATTTCAAACATTTCCGTCGACCAACTGGGTTTGTATCCTTTTCAAACATTTGTTAAACGTTACTTATTCACACCGCTGCTCCAACGTTGTATTTGTGAGGCAGAGCTATGGGAGCAGGTAGCTCAGTGGCAGGAGAATCGATCTTCTAATCACTGTGGCTGCCGGTTGCAGGTTCGAATCCAGCGACTGCGGAATTTTTTCGATGTCCCGAGAAAATGGTGAGGCAAGATACAATGGGCCGTCGAACCTAAGTGTCATCAAGATTGTCCTGGTTGTAGGATAGAGCCTACCACACGAGGTGGAGTGTTTAGTGGGTATATCTGAAGTGATTGAATTCGGGACTCAGGAACTCTCACACTACCTTATGGGATGTTACAGGACCATGAGGTGCTCATAGAGGGTTTCAACTACCTCCCAAAAATTTGTTAAACGTTACTTATTCACACCGCTGATCCAACGTTGTATTTGTAAGGCAGAGCTAGGGGGGCAGGTAGCTCAGTGGCAGGAGAATCGATCTTCTAATCACTGTGACTGCCGGTTGCAGGTTAGAATCCAGCGACTGCGGAATTTTTTCGATGTCCCGAGAAAGTGGTGAGGCAAGATACAATGGGCCGTCGAACCTAAGTGTCATCAAGATTGTCCTGGTTGTAGGATAGAGCCTACCACACGAGGTGGAGTGTTTAGTGAGTATATCTGAGGTGATTGAATTCGGGACTCAGGAACTCTCACACTACCTTATGGGATGTTACAGGACCATAAGGTGCTCATAGAGGGTTTCAACCACCTCCCAAAAAAAAATCAGTGCTAACTTGATGTGCGAGTAGGATCGCTTCAATATCTCGCTCTCATTCTGTTTAGTTACTTTTATTGGAGCAATATTTATAGTGCTATGCTTACGTTCATTATAGTTTTCTGTGACTCCGACGAGTATACCAAGTCATTCATATTTCCTGTTCAGACTGAATTAATTGTAGAGCGCTCCTAGAGTTCGAATGACACGACCAGCAATGGCGGCTTTTTCAAACTATACGTATTATAATGATTGATTTTATGTCTCTTCATTAAGTCGTTGAAGTATTTATCAAAGCATTCTTTGACCTGATCACTTTGCAGATTCCGAGGCTTACATCTCCCCCTAATATAGAATTTACAATTTTTTTTCCTAATTATATGGCTTTGGTCGTAACCTTTAGCCAACAGCCTCTGTCACATACAGCAAAGGTACAATATCAATAATTAATTGGAATAAAAGAATTCAGAATATAGTAAGGGTGCCATTGCCAGCGTCAAAAACTTAGTTATTACAAATCATCCACTTAAAAAATTCAATGAATTATAGACAGGGATACTTTTTACTTTAAGGGGTCTCTCATAACGTCTCATTACACAAAACATAGGAAGATCATGGGTAATGTCCAGGTTTTCAACATAGGTTGAGAGGGAGGTTACACAAATACTAAATATCTAACCTAGCAGAAACAACAAATTCATACAGCAGTTGGTATAAGCCTATTTCTTGAGTGCTTAGCAAGTAGTTTATATTTAACGGGTAATTCAAGTTGTACGGCCTTAACTGTTCTATTAAGGTTGCAGTTTCCAATTGGTGAAGCGGGAAATTAAAAAACAAATGATTAAGGTCACCTGAATTTACAACTTACCGATCATCTTAGCGCCGTCCACAGAAATTTCGGGAAGCAATCGATCATAACGAAAATGAATTAGAAGCCTCAATTTTCACGAGCATACTTAACCACTTCAGCCACATTCATTCCCCACAAATCATTCAAACCTCTTATAATTGTTCTGCGGCGTTTAATATTCTCCCTACTCGGTTCATGAAATTCAAGCACAACTTGCTCCCTACTCAGCGTATCAAAATTGATATTCGCCTTTTCCTAGATACTGGTCCTTAATACCTACAAATCTACGTTTCACAGAGACCTGCTTTGTTGTTGTTGATGATGAGGGTCTCTTATTAGAAGGCTGCACAGATGTCATCCGTCGTTCCAACGCCTACAATCTACTACTGATGCCATTTGGA
Organism: Endomychus coccineus; assembly: GCA_958510875.1. Taxonomy (NCBI): domain Eukaryota; kingdom Metazoa; phylum Arthropoda; class Insecta; order Coleoptera; family Endomychidae; genus Endomychus; species Endomychus coccineus. The sequence continues at coordinate 60,382,246 of OY294070.1, forward strand.
CACAATCATGGCCCGAACGTTAAATGTATTCTTAATCTCTTTTGAATCATTTCTGTTTCAACTCACACTATAACTGCGGGTTTTATCCTCTGATTTCAAATTACTCTACATTCCACTATATTTATTCTGCATGTTACTCGGCTGTTTTGTAAATGATTGACCCATAGTGTGATTAACCTGCTCATTCTTTACTTCATGTTCATCCAGATTCTTGTTGACTTCCTTGATCAAATTATCAACCCTAGCTTTGAAGGTGTATTTGAGACAGGTTTCTGCTTCAAGATTTAGTTTGTTTGTGAATTTATCAACACACACTTCATTTGCATATCTTCATTGTCATTCGGTGATTGTACTGAAATCGAAGAATTTCCGATATCATAACTTCCATCGCTCGTTGGGAATGATCCTTGTTCATGAGCTTGTTTGAAATTATTATCAAATATATTTGTATCATATAGCCACATGAAAGATGAGGTTGCATCAAAATTTACCATTGAAGCCATCTTCATAACTGTGATGAATTTCCCTTTACATATGGTTTTTGTTCGTTCACATTAGCCTCTTCCAATTCGTCTATTCTAGACATTATCTCGTAGTGATGGTGGCTATTGTCAACAGCTAACGAGCATCCAACACGAAGTCTTAGTATATCTACAATTTCATCCACGTTATCCCAATAAACGTATTCGATTGGTTTCTCATCATATTCAAGCATATCATTTCCGATATATGCATTTTCGGTGTACGTTTTAGACCCAGGTATTTCCATAGAATTTATCAGGTTTCGGTACATGTTTGTATTTCAAAGTGTTTCTCATTCGATCAGCTAGATCGTTATCAGTCCATGGGTACTAGTGATTTCTATGATTTGGCTGTAACTCTTGCCATTTTCCACATTATCAGGGCCAGGTAGAACGTCTCTGTAAAATATCAAATTATACAATCCTGTGGTACCTTTGATGATTACATTTCTTTCATTATATATTCCTATAGGTTGATTGCTCATGAACGATTTGAATTTGGATTATATTGCAAACCCATTTTATCATCAAATAGAAATCCTTTCGAGTAATAACGTGCTTTTTTTGGTTCCTTGAATTCTCCACGAATCTGATCAATAGTAGGTTAGAGGGCAAACACATCCTCTCCAATATCTGGGGAATTATACATGAATTCTTCTCTTCCAGTAACAATATTTGGGATTGGCATGCTCCCCATTTATGTTGCCCTAGAAACTACACTTTTAGGTTCAGTCAAAGCATTTTCTTTGATGATTTCAACACTCTTCGCCATTTCCTCCAGAGGTTTAGATACCTTTCAAACATACTATCTAGAATTGCATCATCTTCAGCTTTGCTCAATTTCACAATTTCCTCACAACGGTTGTTAACTCCCAAACTTTTTTCTCCAATTGTTGTTCACGTTCACGCTGAGTGATTTGTGTGTCTTAAATGAAAGCTCAGATACATTATATATATATACATATATATATATATATATATATATATATATATATATATATATATATATATATGTTTCTTCTTAGGTTCTCGCGGACGTAATGTGTAGAACTGGATTCTCGGGTATTGATCCGCGTTGTGTGGTTCAATACCCGAGAATCCAGTTCTACATATATATATATATATATATATATATATATAACTATCAACACTTTTGCGATAACGCCCTTTGTTCATATCACTATCTTTGTTTATCCTAAGGAGTCCATATTTATCTCTTCAACATACGCTACATATCTTTTTGAATTTCCCAAGTGACATGTCGGTAGATCAGTAAATGCGCTTCAACTCGAGTTCATCCTGTTTGAAAATAATCAAGCGATTGTATTTAGTGCAATCCATGTTTTGAACACAAACGATGGACCTCAATGCAGGCTTGATGATTGCCACACTCGCTTCCTTCCAATGTCTGTATGGTCTGTGGCTTATATCATTGATTTTTCGAATAGCTATCTATTCTGGTTTTTTGGTACATCAAATAACAAAATTAATTAAATGCAAACAACAACAATTGCAAATATTTACAATTAAATAAAACACATTGATGTATGAACAAAATTAATTTCTGACGTATTCTGGTTCTGTGAGCGGAAATATTGGGAACATTTCACCAGACCATGATTTTAAACCAGTTTCAATACACAAAATAAGCTTTGCCGTCTTATATAAGATGATGAAGACAAAACTGAGAAATATGGTTATCCTGGAGTGTATAAGCTTATTTGTCCAGACTGTGATAACTTTTATATAGGTTGAACTTGTAATTTTGAACTTAGTTACGAAGAATATTTTCGCTCTTTCAAACAGACTCAACCTTTGCTAATAATTTTTCACAAACAGGTCATGCTTTTCCTAATTTAGATAGCCTAAGCATTTTACATAATCAAACCAAAGGTTCATACGAAATTGATCTACACCTTTGTCTTTCAAATCACTATCACAATAATTCTTAAAATATTGAATAATAATTATTTACGGTATTTCTCCAGGATCTACCTGTTTCGGAATTCCGGATGATCCCTTACTTTCAATTGTAATCTGATCAACCCTTTTGTACTTCAGTTCCTAATACTTCAGATGCTTATTGTTTATTCCATAATTTTGTATCTGTTTGATAATGGCACTAAAAAACTATAAAAGAGTTCACACTATGGATACACTATAACACAATGAATAGTAATTGTACCTCCATTCTTTATCATAGTGTAATCGATTTTTCATAATATTTTTCACAGCTCCGCAATTCCAAAGGTGTTTGATAAAAGATGACACTTGTCTCAAGAATGCAGTAGAAGACGCTATCAGACATAGTGAGGCAGGTAAGGATACATCATATTATACCGGGATATCAAAAATTATCTTGGTCAAGGGTGGTTGGGAATCTCGAACGTGTGTCTTACTTTACTTTTGAAATAATTATTTCATAATTAATTAGAAATTTCGCAATTTTATACGAATATTGTAACACTCAGAAGTCTTTAGTGCTTTGGGCTCCGGAATTTACACGTGGCCTATCGAAATTAGAAGGTTCGAAGTATCTAAAAACATAATTGCATGACCGCCAAAAGTCCTATGTAATTAGCTACGAACGAAATCATTTTGACATATGCCTCGAGGAGCTTGCTGCGCGTATGTTAGAGTTTATACATTTTACCTCGGTCTTGTTAATTTGGGGCCGTTTCTTGCCCCGTGCGACCGGCGTCAGTTGTAATAAAGTGTTTTTGGCTATGGGCGGCTAGCTTTTATCCGCTTCGTGTATATTTTAGTCGCGAGAAAATTCCCTTTGGTACGTCCCACGTTAGACGTGCGCAGCTGAGATCTGAGAATGGCTCAAACTGTTTTAATTAAATTTTCCTATTTAATGGACATTTATCGGAAAAAGAAGGGCCGTCGGGCACGGTCCGATACTAAATCTAACTACAAGGAGCGAAAACGGCACGCGAAAAGTCGTCGTAATGCCGTATTAGGTACAACCAGTTTGCACTTTTCTAACTTGCGTGCTACGGGCTTCTCACGTGAACGTCATTCGATTTACGGAAAATTAACTATTTCAAAACAGTTTTTGACCCGGATTGTGGCTTTCACGACCTCTGAAAAGGTTCAAAGTTCACATAATTATTTCATAATTTGTAGTTCATTATTGTTTTACAACTGAAATAAATAGGTATGAAATTTGTAGGTTATTGATGATAACAGTGACATAATTATTTCAAACGTAAAGTTAAGACACACGTTTTAGATTCCACAACCACCCTTGACCAACATAATTGTGGATATCCCGGTATTAATGAAGTAAGAAATAATCGGATGATACAGACAAAATTATGATTGAAACAACTTTCTTCTCAGGGTATCTCAGTGTTCACGATAATTTATACGATATTGAAATTGCTAACAAAATTACAATTATTTGGTAACTAATCGTCCTAACACTTTCATTATTCTGCGATTCAGCATCTCCTTATCGCAAGTGATTTGTTTCTTTTATGAACCAACTGCAGCCAATGTCTCCATTATACACTTCACTAATATGAACCTTTGATCATATTCTAGGAAGTCCTAAATTATTCCGAGCTGACTTTGCACAGAGTCAAATTATAGAAGTCTCACTTACGCTTTCCTGCGCCTTTTCTGTTGATATCAGTATGTTGTGTATGGTTCTTGGTCAGTTTTACCCTCAACCACCAAAAACACTGTTGTAGTACTGAGTACCTTTCAGCTACCAAGTAGCCATCATCAGAGGAAAGTATTCTCTTCGGCATGCTGGATGAAGGTAACAAATAACAGATAATAAATATCATATTTATTACACAGCATGCTGATCAATTAGATATTGAGTAGATACTCTAATATATTCTCAAACTAGACTATGTTATCTTGGAAAACAGAGGATTATCTTCTCAGAGGATAACTGAGGTTGATCATTGTTCTCACTCAGAGACTACCAGCGCTGGCCTGTGGGTGAGCCCGACCTAATTTTTCGAGCAGAAAATTAGTAAAACTTGAGACACGTATTCCACCAATTACATGGGACACTGTACTATTGCTTTGCTAGGCGAGTGGAGAGTGGAAAAAAAATCAGATTTTGAGTGGACTTTTTACTATTTGCAACATCTTTTTGGGTGTTTATTTATTTTCCTTTCACATTTCACCATTCCACCTTAACATTAATCATTATTTTGGTGTTTGATTTGACGTTTTTCGTCTCTAAGATCAGCATTCTCTCTGTTGTACCTAACATCATAGAAGTTGAAGAGAAAGGGTTACGTAGTGATCAACTGGTAGCTTTGCAAACAACCAAAAGGAAGATGTAAAGTCAGATCAGAAAATGACACAACATTTATGGAACGAAATTTTTGGAGAGCAAGGAAGCAATGAGATTGTTTATACAATAAAGCAATGGATTACTGGACTTCCACTGAATGTCAAAGAAAATTTTTTGCTTTGAAAATAAGAAAAAAACATATACTCAAATTTGGATGAAAACTGGGACACTGGCAATGAACAATCTACTCTCAGTAGATGTAAATAAAATTGTCATATCGCTTGAAACGCACCTTTGTAAATGCTTGCATTTATAGGTTCAGATTACACGGCAGCATTTTGGGCAAAAAGGCAAATTGGTCTTATTCAAATATTTGCAAAAAATCCCGCAGTTTAGGGAACTTTTTCTCGATGTGGTGTGAATGAAGAAATATATGGAATGATGTTTCAGGTACATAGGAGCCTATGGTTAGATATCTATATTTCTCAATACTACTTAATCTTTTACAGTTACAGAGAACTTTGTGTCAAATTTAGAGTGAACCAAAAGTTACAAATGTTGACAAAGGAAGTTGCGAGACTTTCCTTGACTCCTATGAGCCACGTCGCTACCTATTTCCATCTATTAAAAGTTTGGAAGGTAATTGGCTAGCTTCATGCAAGGGAACTTGTATGGTTCAATTTTCCTCAATTTCCGAGCGTTTGGAAGAAATATTTGTCAATATGGACACATAAAATAGAGCTGAAGAGCAATGACACGAAGCAGATTTATCGAATTATGTTTTTGATATAATATACCTCTTCATTTCTTAGCTTTTAACTGTTTACTTTCATTTCATTCGTGTTGATTGAATATGATATAAAAATAGGCACAGTAGTAATTATTATCTAGGAGACTCATAAATAATGACTGAAACGTATTATTACTAGCGACCGCGGTCGTCTTTCTCGGAGAGATGTCGGAATGCAATCGCGTCTGCCATGATTGAGAAGCCGTCCGCAGTTCTTTTCATTGAGAAAAGTTGTTCTGAATAATTTGTTTGGACTTTGACCTGAAATCTTAGTTTTATTTCCTGCCAATTCGAAGGAAAGTTGGATCAGTCTGGAACAAAAAAGCTTCGTCTGCTATAGTTTTTCCATTACCATCCTAAGGATAGTTGACGACATATCACAAGATCAAAGAATTACCCTAGAAGATACCGTTTGATTATTGTGATGGAAACCTTGCAACCTACTCCTTGGGTTGTCAATCCTTGATTGATGCCCCTATATGAAAATTAGAGACCGGTGGGGATTATGCACCTTATGTACCTGAGCACAATATCAAACTTGGAATTATGATGTTTTGACGCGAACTCTCGTACTGAGAGCTAGGTCACTCAAATTCCTATAATACAACCTGATTCCGAGAGAGTGACCGATTGTAGATATTATATCTGGTATAGACAGGTCCATAGGGTAGTTGAGTGATTGAAGTAAGAAAAACCGGGGGAAGTCAAATCGTTACTCAATTTAGATTTTTTATAAAATTGAGAATGGGCTCAAAGATTGCTATTATCAAAAGCTGATGAGGGTAATGAAACATTGATTTTGGACAAATCAAAATATCTCGAAAAAGTCAATGATTTGATAAAAAGTGGTCCATACAAAAATATTCCAAAGAATCCTCTATAAAGATCAGTCCGTAATACTAAAGATATTATGAAAAAGTGTACCAATATGATTACACGTAACATTCAGCTCAGACTTCCTGTAAATGATACTACTTTACCGAAATTTCATGTAAACTCATAAGAAAGGTAAATTTGTAGTATCTATTATGTTAGATAATAATTCTGCGTGGCTTTCAGCTGAAAAAATATGACAGCTTGTGTCGTTCTTGACCATTACCTTATATCTCTCCCTAACAATCAAACTATGTAATTTTTCCACAAAAGCTATTCAAGAACATGGCTGAATAATCTTTAGAGATCCAATATTATAGGTCTTTTAGTTTATTTGCATTCCTCTCTGAAAACCAAATTGAGTTGGTAATAACAGATATGTAAAGACTTACTTGAACTTACTCAAATAAAATATCTATTAAAAGATTGATTGTCACTAATTCAATACATTATACATTTTATAATATTTGGTTGACTAAGCCACGGTGTTGGCGGAAGAAGTCACATTTATTGAATTGAATTATTGAAAATCAAACTTTTAATAGTTCTTTCTTTCAATTTTATAATGGATTTTCGATTCACATAAATATGCTCTTAGTGTTTGATTTAAATAATGTCTTGAATGTTTGTTCCAGGGATATCAGCACTGGGTGCATCAAATTTCAATCCATTAAAAATACCAAAACTTGTGGTAGGAGCTGGATCTGGAATAGTAATTCTGCAACAAAACTATGATAATGTTGAAATAACAGGTTTTGATGCTGTGGAAATTAATGAATTTCAGTGAGTATGATGATTTTGACTGGTTGAATGCGAATATGTAGAGTAAACTTGGCATTTTTCCGTGATAAGAATTCGCATATCAGTATAGATTATACCAGTTCATAGTATTATTTTCCAAATTCATTCTAAAGAATAGTGAAATCTTCCACAGCTGAGAATATTCACAAAATAATATTTCTGGAGGAGATCATGTGAGGGTGAAATGTATATTTGTAATGATTGTATGTGCATTTCAATAACGTTGTTCGATGCTACAATCATTTGATAATTATCATATTGTTTGAAATATAAGGTAAATAGTTTGAATATCTTATAATTTGGTTTACACCTTGTTTCAACTTAAAATTCTTAAGGTCGTACTTCTTGGTGCAGATGATTCAGATATATTGATGAAGTTTTGCGATCATGAAACCGTCTAGGTAAATACATTTCTGAACCTCCTAAGTGATCAACATCCCTCTGTTAAAGTTAACTTTGAATCATAGGTTGACACCACCGTTCCTGAACATTAAGATGATCTAGTCAGGCAGTAATTTGACAAATCTTTCCTATTTAAGAACTTGGTGCCGCCTGAAGATATAGTTTTCGATACTAAAATCAAAATATGATCAGATGTGCTATACAGGTTAACGACCAAAATCGATCTTCTTTGCTTGTAAATCCTCATGAGGAAATCTGAGGTACATGGAAAACGGTTCCTCTCAAGGAACCATCCACCACCGCACGTAGGCCATTTTGCATCTGTCCAGTCATAGAAGTCTATGGTCTAGTAATCTATGGTATGGTGAGCTATGGTTTTCCAAAAACCATCTGCGCAGTGATAGAAGCATAGAGATCAAGAATAGAGTACCTGTTTAAAGAATTGAGGGACTCCCTGTGAAAAAAACGTAGGGATATTTAGCTCCGCCTACTTGTGACGTATAATGCGCGGTGGCGACATACGCAACGACGCTAAGTGCAACTTCATGAGTTATTCTTATTTATTTCACTTGAACATGATACAATATAGTGTATCATACACTTGAATACCGCGCGCTTTAAAATGGGCGGGGCTTATCCCTACGTTTTTTCTTACAGGGCGACGTACAAAAATACATAGGGCTTACGTATAACAGGTACTCTATTCTTGATCTCTATGGATAGAAGTCCATGGTCTGGTAATCTACGGTATGGAAATCTATGGTTTTCCAATCTGCAATCTGTGAACTTGTCTCTTGCACTATTTTCAAAACGCTAACCTCTACTGAAGTGAATATCTTTCCCGCGCACCGAAATTCATCCATGGAGATTAATTCCAAAGTCAGGCAGCTTAACCACTCAGCCATGGAGGACTTGAGAACAACAGTCTGAAAGATACTGTCGGAAAACTCCTGTACTCTCTATCTATCCTGTAAATGAAAATAGTATGAATATACATAGATTTGTTCCTTCTGTCGGCGAAATTTATTACAGTTGCGAATCAATAAAAAGATACACAATGTTTATTTCAATTATTAAGTCAAAATTGGGGTTTATATTTACGCTCGGTAATTATATTCATAATGTACCTAGATTAGAAACTCTCTTATCTGATAATCAAAAAGAATTCCATGGATATATAACTAGCAGTGTTTCGAATCTTGTATGTAAGAAGATCTTATCATCTATGCGATACTTATCTAATTAGGGATTCCTCAGTGTTTCGAATCTTAAACGTAACAGGCTCTCCTTCAAATATAAATAGGCATGTTTCGAATTAGACAGGTAGCCCCCAAGGGAGACTACCTTCGCTTGGAATATACCCTGTAAATATAACCAACACCGTTTAGACCCTTTCTTGAACCACGTTTCGAACCGTCCGATCATTGACCTGGCGGACGGTAATACAGTGCCCTCTAGATCCATGATCTCTCTACCGGTAATATATTGAACTCTCAATAGGTGATTTCTCGACGGTTATACAGTCAAAATGCTTAAAGACATCTGATAAGACATTAAATCTAATGTTCACTTGATGATTCCTCCCTACTACGGCTCCTACTCATATGTTTGCGTTGTGGATATTTTTATCCGATTTCTTCCTTCACTAGTAAACAAAATATTTCTGATGAAAGATGCATCCCTGTCATTCATTGTCCATAACCTCTGGAGTATAAAAGTCTTGATACGAAGTCTTGAGTCATAATAGCTTGCGCTTTTTGAAGATGGAATGCTGATTTCATAATGCAGTTTACCTCTATTTTCTCTATGTTTTCGACCTATTTAGCCAAAACTCTGGCGCTAATGTTCGGTGTTGCCTCGACAATCTCCTCCTGTATAAACTGGATTGTGCGAAGTATTTGCTAAAAATGCCACTCTCTCAGACGGTTAATGAAATTTGAGAAACTTTTCCTTCTTGATAAACTAGCGTTTCAGTTAAGTAGGTATTACGTCACCTTAGCCAGACAATTTTATCAGATGTCGGTATGTATTTTCACTGTATTATCCGTTGAGAGGTCTAGAAGCTGATCTGTATCACCGGACCAGGGGTCATTGTAGAGATAGGTATATTATAAGAATCTGTAATTACTTTTACCATTGTAGGAATCTGTAACTACATGTAGAAGCACCATCTATTGGCGTGCGTTTATAATGCTACTTATAGTCTACCATAACAGGAATCTGAAACTACTAGGGTATCTACAATTAAACTATACTTGGAAACGTCATATATCGGCGAGCGTTTTTAATGCTACTATAAGGATCTACCGTCGCAGAAATCTGTAACTATTAGGGTACATACCACTACAAGAAACTGTTATTACATGGAAAGTCCCATCTATCGGCGAACGTTTATAATGCTGCTAGTGTTCATCATTACAGGGATCTGTAACTTCCAGGGGTCTATCATCACGTATTCATGTTACTGCAGGTAGATACCCCATCTATTGTTGAGGCCCTGTAGCTCTACTATATAGTGTGTTATTACCCGCGAAATTCAAATGTAGTAAATTACATAGTCTATATCACTAGCTTCTATCAATCAATATTACTCACGAAATCCATACGTTATTACTGGTATCTCATTGGTTGATCGCCACAACCTAGTTATTACCCGCAAAATTCAAATGTTATCGATGACAGAACACGTGATTTCAGAGATTTCATAGTATACGTTATTAATTGGTTATCAGAGACAATCGCTTATCACCCACAAAATTCAAATGTCATAAATTACAAAAGTATATCATCAGTCATTAGCTTCTATCACAGACAATGATTATTACCCGCTATATTCAAATGCCTTCGTAGGTGACGTAGAACGTAGATTCAAAGATTTCATAGTATATATCGGTCAATAAGTATTCAATCGTTTGTCCAGCTCTCTATCTGAGCGATATCTAGAGACGTAAATGTTTACGCGTCAAATGCGTCTCCACACATGGCGGAACCTTGATATAATGTATAATATAGCCAGAGAACGACGAAAAAATATTTTACGACCGAAACGTTCGAAAGTTTGAATGTTGGATTGAATCTCATGATGATGAGGACATAACCACCTAATAACGAAAATGTTGGAAATGAAAATGTCGGGACGATGACATGACTAAAGATAAACGGGTCATTTAAAATATACTCGAAATAACATCAAGCTTCCATACCTGCTTCTACACTTCGCCCTCAACATTATATTTTAGAATTCAATGACTTCAGAGAATTCTAAGGACGGATCATATCTAAGGAGTTATGTCGAATTGACTTCTATTTAGATGTCTGAATATTCACTAAAATATTAATACATAACATATTAAGATGTTATGTACTCACTTTTTGACATCAATCCCTCAATATCTTTACCACAGACTTCATATCTATTCATAGTCCAAAATATTGTTCCATAGGATTCACACTAGCAGTCTATACTATACAAAAAAATTAGATTTCCGAATTTCATTACAAAATTATTCGGTTTTTAAAATGGAAGAATGAATAATATATAAGGTGGTATGGGAGCCCGGTCTTGAACATATGTATTCATTCGAAAAGAAGACTACAACTGGCGGATGATGCGATTATGTGTGCTAACCTTCTAGGGATGAAACAATGGAAGACTTGTTTACAGATGTTGCTATAATGTAATAAAATGAGTCATTCTAACAGAATTAGATATTTCATCATATGAACAAAACATGTACAAAATTTGCTAACCACCGGATTACGGTTTCGTTCAACGAGACTTGCTAGCATAGCTAACGTTGATAGAATAATGAAATAATAAGTATGGATACTGACCTAACGATAGCTTTCATTGTTTTTTTATTGTTTGTAAATTGATAAAATAAGAAATTACAGCGAAAGCGTAGATATTGATTTCATACAATTTGTCCTATTTCACTCCATTTTTGATGTAGTATATATTTATGTAGGTATTTAAATAATAAATCTCAAGCCTGGAAGCACCACAAATCGTCACGAATGCTGCGGACACTTCAAAACGAGTGAACAGGCCGAATTCGCGTCAAGCGAATCATTCGGCGAATAATAACTTCCTCACTATGCGAATTCGATACGTTTGTCCTGTTTGTTCTGTTAGTTCTGTTCGTTCAGGCTGAACTGTTCAAGTCTTGACCGTTACAACTGAACAATGGAAGACTGTAGGAATCTTCATTAATATGATCAAGTCGACTTCAATTTGAGTTATTATTCAATATTCAAGCAACCAATAGGTATGCGTTAAAAATTTTCTAGTGCCCAATAAATCAATCGAGCAAATTTCAAATTGAAATTTTCCCTTTATTGCAAGCTGTAAATAACATTCCTATATTTATCATTTCTTCATTTTGGTAGATAAATCAGAAATACATCCAATCATTTCCTCCCGAATAGTAATGTGAGCAATTGCACTGGATACGAATTATTTTATTAACCAAAATTCTCTGACTTGACGAGGCATTGTCAGATTTACGAAGCAGTCTATCAATGTTGATAAGAAACGTGAGAACCACTCCCTAATTTGAAATACCTGTGCTGTCAAACGTCATATATCATAAAGCAACCTATAAAGTTATCTATTTGTCATAATGTATGAATGACTACCTGTCAATGTAGGGACTCAATACTAATGAATCATATATCTGTCATAGTGGAATACAGTGATTGTAAAATAATAACTGCAATTCGTTATTTTATGACCTGTGACGTATTAGTCAATGTATGAGCTGTGAAAGAACCTTACAAAGCACGACGAAACGTTACAGAAAGTGATATTTTGGAGTATATATATTAAAAAATATGCAGGAGACATTTTAAAATCCCTGTCATTTTTCATGTTGATCTATAAATAGATATACTTTCATTGAAATAGAAAAACCTAATATATAACAAACTATATAAAGAAAAAAAATACATATAAAGTACAATTTATAAATGAAATAACAAAACAACCAATACTGGAATTCAAAAAGTGAATAAGACGTGAATGTATGCAAAACACACATATGGAGTTTGTTCGCGCGAACTGTCATATTAAGAAAAAAAAAGGAAATGAGATTCAATAGACATGTGCCCCAGAGCATTATATAAGCATAAGCATTTTATTGATTATATAAAATTTCCCTTTTTGAAAGCATTGTTTCATGGGTGAAACTCGCAGAGTACGAATTACTCGGAAAAACCAAAATGACGTCATGCAAATGAGAAAATTTCTATTTATCAAACAATAACTCCATTTTTATCAAAAAGAGCTCGAATTCCTAAAGTCTGAATTTCCAAGACAAATGTAATATGTCTTCAAAATCTAATATCACGAATGTGAATGAAGAAAACTGAAAACTATAGCTTCTAGGTATCAAATGAAAATGCTCGAATCATACAGTATGAATTTTTAAGCTATTGCATATAGCTTTTATCGCGGGCTTTGAGCGCTACGCCACTGGAAAAAGTTGGGTAGAAAAACATCCACTACCCCTTCAAAATCTTCACGAATTATGATTGAAAAAGAGTATCATCTTGATCTCTATGAAGAGTATTCTGTGACAAGTGCATAGATAACTTTACTATCGGTAGTGGAGTTATCTATGGTGACAAGTGTCAGTTAACTTGATAACACAATTTTATACGAAAGTTTTAACGTTCAGATCTCGATAGCGCTTCCGGCTCCGGGATTTTCACGTGGCCTATCGAAATTAAAAGGTTCGAATTGTATGAAAACACAATTGCATGAACGCCAGACGACTTATGTAATTAGCTACGAACGAAATCATTTTGACATATCCTCGAGGAATTTGCTGCGCGTAAGTTAGAGTTTATACATTTTACCTCTATTTTGTTAATTTGGGGCCGTTTCGAACCCCGTGCGGCCGGCGCCAGTTGTAATAAAGTATTTTGGGCTATGGGCCGCTAGCTTATACCCGCTTTCGGTATATTTAAGTAGCTAGAAAATTCCCTCTCGTACGTCGCGCGTCAGATGCTAGTAAGTGACAGCTGAGAATACCTCAAACTGTTTTGATTAAATTTTCCTATTTGATCGACATTTTGGGGCCAGAGAGTATGCTATTTCAGTTTGAGGCTATCACGACCTTTTAGAAGGTTCAAAGTTAACATTTCGACAATTTTAAGCTCGGTCGAGCTACATGGTAGGCGGAGTGGTGGGTGTCAGGATATTTTGTTACGGTATTTGTTTGTTGTTTTTTAAAAAAACCTTTTTAAAGGTCGTGATAGCCCCAAACTGGGTCGAAAACTGTTTTGAATTGGTTAATTTTCGATAATGACGAATGACGTTCACGTGAGAAGCGCGTAGGTCGCAAGTTAGAAAAGTGCAAATTTACGGTACATAGAACGTCTTAACGAGGACTTTTCGCATGCGGTTTTCGCCCCTTGTCGTTAGTTTATGAACGGGGCCAACTAAATAGCATCGTCTCGGGCCCCAAAATGTCGATTAAATAGGAAAATTCAATTAAAACAGTTTGAGGTATTCTCAGCTGTCACCTACTAGCATCTGACGTGCGACGTACGAGAGGGAATTTTCTAGCTACTTAAATATACCGAAAGCGAGTAAAAGCTGGCGGCCCATAGCCCAAAATACTTTATTACAACTGGCGCCGGCCGTACGGGGTTCGAAACGGCCCCAAATTAACAAAATAGAGGTAAAATGTATAAACTCTAACTTACGCGCAGCGAGCTCCTCGAGGATATGTCAAAATGATTACGTTCGTAGCTGATTACATAAGTCGTCTGGCTTTCATGCAATTGTGTTTTTATACAATTCGAACCTTCTAATTTCGATAGGCCACGTGAAAATCCCGGAGCCGGAAGCGCTATCGAGATCTGAACGTTAAAACTTTCGTATACAATTGTGTTTACAAGTCAACTGACACTTGTCACCATAGATAACTCCACTACCGATAGTAGAGTTATCTATACACTTGTCACAGAATACTCTTCTTAGAGATCAAGATGATACTCTTTTTTACTTATAATTCGTGAAGATTTTGAAGGGGTAGTGGATGTTTTTCTGGCCAACTTTTTCCAGTGGCGTAGTGCTATGCAATAGCTTTACCGCGGCAGTCCCCGAGTGCCACACGTTTCATTTTTTACGAATCCAACTGGGCGAATACTCTACTCGTAGAGTAATGATTTCCACAAAAAAACAAAGACGAAAGTACATAGGAGAACTTCGATTTTATCAAACTTCACGAGTATCAAACGGAACGGCTCAACCCGTAGAAAATGGATTCCTGCAACTTATCTGATATGGAAAATGGAAATGAGAAATACTTCAATTTTATCAGAACTATAGCATTCTTGGTATCAAATGGAAGGGCTCGGTAAGAAGTGAATTTTCATTTACTGGCAGACAACAAGGATGTCATTCTTCATTTCGATCAATCTCATCATTCAACAACCACGGTTCGTGAACAATGATCGAAGGACGATGACGTTAGTTTTCGTTTTCGAATCTTAATCATGTGCTGTGTTTCTCCAACTGTCTGTCAGCATCAAGTTGATATCCCACTCTGAAACGAAATGAAAATAGTAGATATACTGGACTACTTCTACTTCTACGACAAAAACCAAGATGGCGGCCATAGGGGTGTCGGTCCGGTGATAAGGATCGGTTGTTTGTAAAGAGTATACAGGGTGCGTGCAAAAAGTGTGTCACATGAAAGAGTATACAGGGTGTGTGCAAAAAGTGTGTCACAGGGTCACGTGACTAACACATGACAGCATGGCGGCCCTAAGGTACAGCTGTCATGGCGACCATAAGGTACAGCTGTCATGGCGACCATAAGATCCAACTGTCATGGCGACCATAAGGTACAGCTGTCATGGCGACCATAAGATCCAACTGTCATGGCGACCATAAGGTACAGCTGTCATGGTGAACCCCCAAGTACAGATTGCGTTGTAGAGGTGTCGCCACCACATGACAGCTGTCATGACGGACCTATGGTACAGATTGCTTCGTAGAGGTGTCGCCACCACATGACAGCTGTCATGGTGGACCTAAGGTACAGATTGCGTTGTAGAGGTGTCGCCACCACATGACAGCTGTCATGGTGGACCTATGGTACAGATTGCTTCGTGGAGCTGCACCTTTGGTCTAGAAGGTATAGACCGATACGTGGAGATGGCGCCACCAGTTCGACTCGTCCGACTCATGCGGCTCGCAAACGACAAATGAAAGGTCGGAGATCATCGGCTACAACGTTTCGTGCGACTTCGCATAATATCGATGAGGACAGTATAGTTCAAGATGAAGTGTGTGGTGGTCGACATTCAGAGCTTCCAAATCTCATACCATGGAATGATAGTTAAGGAACTTGCTTTGGTGGATTGTGAGAAAAAGTTAGAAAAATATTTTCTATTCAAGTCACCCACACCGCTAAGTGAACTCGCAGAAAATCAAATGAAGCAAGTAATGTTTTGTGAAAAGTACCACGGAATTCCATACAACTCTGGATACAACTCTGGATACCAGGACTATACTAGGATTGAGGAAATTTTCAAGGAAAATATTGATCCAAATAGCATCATATACGTTAGTGGAAAGGGTAAAGCCAAATTCATAGTGAACATCCTAAAAAAATTGGGGTTAGATCGTCAGGTGAAAGTCCTGAATTTGAAAGGTAGCTGTCCAGAATTTGTTCGAGGAAACTGTAGATATATCTGCCTTCATCACTCCACCCACAATAATTCTATGTGCTGCAGCGTAAACAGCTGGAAATTGTTTGAATATGTTACGAATGAAGATGCCCATCTAGATTTATTACGAGGGTTTCAAAGAATGAGGATGGGGGGCACTCTCCCCCAAACTGACTAGTATTGATATGTCTTTGGAAGAATACACACGTAAACTGTTTGAATTCCATGTGAAATTAGTAGCACTGAATAAAGACATAAAATTTTATGAAGATAAAAAGTTAACTATAAGCCAACTAGGTAATTTGAGTATAAGTGGAGGGGATGGTTGTGTTGAAATCAAATTTCATAATCCTAACCGCAATATTGAATGGGGTCCTATATACAAACGTACCACCTCGAGTGAATCGGATTTATATATGTCCCAACAAGGATGCCTTCAATGAGAAGGAATGTAATAGAACTGAATGGCAACCCCTGGACCACCAACTAGTTAATGAAAATCAATTGGAGGTATTCTCATACGTTATTCCTAAAACGATGTTACCAACATTCAACTATAAACTCAAGTTATTATTCCATGATGGAAGTGAGGGAGACGTGGTGAATTGGCAGCAAACTGAAGCCTCAACACCTGCGGCGGCAGCAGCAATCAATTGCCTAAGCAATGTATCTGAAGCTCAACCACCACAGAAAGAAAATGAAATCTATGCTATGCAATGTTTCAATCTTAGTGCATTATCAGTTTTATTACTGAAAATCCTCATTAAAAATGTAAAGAAACGTATTAATAATAAATAAGGAAAGTATTGCTGTTGTTTGATTTTGAATAGGAGATTGGGAATCAGTTAGACACATCCATTTAACTTTTAACTCTATTTTTGAAAAATATAAAAACTTAAAATATAAATATATAAGACATATTATATTAAATTAATTGTACTAAAAATACGATGCCGCGACTCCGGCTCAATTCAACGATCTATGAAAAGAAAGAAAATAACTTTAGTTGATAAATAATGAATACAATAATAATAATAATAATGTGTATGTGTGTGTGTGTGTATGTGTGTGTGTGTGTGTGTGTGTGTGTGTGTGTGTGTGTGTGTGTGTGTGTGTGTGTGTGTGTGTGTGTGTGTGTGTGTGTGTGTGTGTGTGTGTGTGTGTGTGTGTGTGTGTGTGTGTGTGTGTGTGTGTGTGTGTGTGTGTGTGTGTGTGTGTGTGTGTGTGTGTGTGTGTGTGTGTGTGTGTGTGTGTGTGTGTGTGTGTGTGTGTGTGTGTGTGTGTGTGTGTGTGTGTGTGTGTGTGTGTGTGTGTGTGTGTGTGTGTGTGTGTGTGTGTGTGTGTGTGTGTGTGTGTGTGTGTGTGTGTGTGTGTGTGTGTGTGTGTGTGTGTGTGTGTGTGTGTGTGTGTGTGTGTGTGTGTGTGTGTGTGTGTGTGTGTGTGTGTGTGTGTGTGTGTGTGTGTGTGTGTGTGTGTGTGTGTGTGTGTGTGTGTGTGTGTGTGTGTGTGTGTGTGTGTGTGTGTGTGTGTGTGTGTGTGTGTGTGTGTGTGTGTGTGTGTGTGTGTGTGTGTGTGTGTGTGTGTGTGTGTGTGTGTGTGTGTGTGTGTGTGTGTGTGTGTGTGTGTGTGTGTGTGTATGTGTATGTGTATGTGTATGTGTATGTGTATGTGTATGTGTATGTGTATGTGTATGTGTATGTGTATGTGTATGTGTATGTGTATGTGTATGTGTATGTGTATGTGTATGTGTATGTGTATGTGTATGTGTATGTGTATGTGTATGTGTATGTGTATGTGTATGTGTATGTGTATGTGTATGTGTATGTGTATGTGTATGTGTATGTGTATGTGTATGTGTATGTGTATGTGTATGTGTATGTGTATGTGTATGTGTATGTGTATGTGTATGTGTATGTGTATGTGTATGTGTATGTGTATGTGTATGTGTATGTGTATGTGTATGTGTATGTGTATGTGTATGTGTATGTGTATGTGTATGTGTATGTGTATGTGTATGTGTATGTGTATGTGTATGTGTATGTGTATGTGTATGTGTATGTGTATGTGTATGTGTATGTGTATGTGTATGTGTATGTGTATGTGTATGTGTATGTGTATGTGTATGTGTATGTGTATGTGTATGTGTATGTGTATGTGTATGTGTATGTGTATGTGTATGTGTATGTGTATGTGTATGTGTATGTGTATGTGTATGTGTATGTGTATGTGTATGTGTATGTGTATGTGTATGTGTATGTGTATGTGTATGTGTATGTGTATGTGTATGTGTATGTGTATGTGTATGTGTATGTGTATGTGTATGTGTATGTGTATGTGTATGTGTATGTGTATGTGTATGTGTATGTGTATGTGTATGTGTATGTGTATGTGTATGTGTATGTGTATGTGTATGTGTATGTGTATGTGTATGTGTATGTGTATGTGTATGTGTATGTGTATGTGTATGTGTATGTGTATGTGTATGTGTATGTGTATGTGTATGTGTATGTGTATGTGTATGTGTATGTGTATGTGTATGTGTATGTGTATGTGTATGTGTATGTGTATGTGTATGTGTATGTGTATGTGTATGTGTATGTGTATGTGTATGTGTATGTGTATGTGTATGTGTATGTGTATGTGTATGTGTATGTGTATGTGTATGTGTATGTGTATGTGTATGTGTATGTGTATGTGTATGTGTATGTGTATGTGTATGTGTATGTGTATGTGTATGTGTATGTGTATGTGTATGTGTATGTGTATGTGTATGTGTATGTGTATGTGTATGTGTATGTGTATGTGTATGTGTATGTGTATGTGTATGTGTATGTGTATGTGTATGTGTATGTGTATGTGTATGTGTATGTGTATGTGTATGTGTATGTGTATGTGTATGTGTATGTGTATGTGTATGTGTATGTGTATGTGTATGTGTATGTGTATGTGTATGTGTATGTGTATGTGTATGTGTATGTGTATGTGTATGTGTATGTGTATGTGTATGTGTATGTGTATGTGTATGTGTATGTGTATGTGTATGTGTATGTGTATGTGTATGTGTATGTGTATGTGTATGTGTATGTGTATGTGTATGTGTATGTGTATGTGTATGTGTATGTGTATGTGTATGTGTATGTGTATGTGTATGTGTATGTGTATGTGTATGTGTATGTGTATGTGTATGTGTATGTGTATGTGTATGTGTATGTGTATGTGTATGTGTATGTGTATGTGTATGTGTATGTGTATGTGTATGTGTATGTGTATGTGTATGTGTATGTGTATGTGTATGTGTATGTGTATGTGTATGTGTATGTGTATGTGTGTATGTGTGTATGTGTGTATGTGTGTGTGTGTGTGTGTGTGTGTGTGTGTGTGTGTGTGGTGTGTGTGTGTGTGTGTGTGTGTGTGTGTGTGTGTGTGTGTGTGTGTGTGTGTGTGTGTGTGTGTGTGTGTGTGTGTGTGTGTGTGTGTGTGTGTGTGTGTGTGTGTGTGTGTGTGTATGTGTGTATGTGTATGTGTATATGTGTATATGTGTATATGTGTATATGTGTGTGTGTGTGTGTGTGTGTGTGTGTGTGTGTGTGTGTGTGTGTGTGTGTGTGTGTGTGTGTGTGTGTGTGTGTGTGTGTGTGTGTGTGTGTGTGTGTGTGTGTGTGTGTGTGTGTGTGTGTGTGTGTGTGTGTGTGTGTGTGTGTGTGTGTGTGTGTGTGTGTGTGTGTGTGTGTGTGTGTGTGTGTGTGTGTGTGTGTGTGTGTGTGTGTGTGTGTGTGTGTGTGTGTGTGTGTGTGTGTGTGTGTGTGTGTGTGTGTGTGTGTGTGTGTGTGTGTGTGTGTGTGTGTGTGTGTGTGTGTGTGTGTGTGTGTGTGTGTGTGTGTGTGTGTGTGTGTGTGTGTGTGTGTGTGTGTGTGTGTGTGTGTGTGTGTGTGTGTGTGTGTGTGTGTGTGTGTGTGTGTGTGTGTGTGTGTGTGTGTGTGTGTGTGTGTGTGTGTGTGTGTGTGTGTGTGTGTGTGTGTGTGTGTGTGTGTGTGTGTGTGTGTGTGTGTGTGTGTGTGTGTGTGTGTGTGTGTGTGTGTGTGTGTGTGTGTGTGTGTGTGTGTGTGTGTGTGTGTGTGTGTGTGTGTGTGTGTGTGTGTGTGTGTGTGTGTGTGTGTGTGTGTGTGTGTGTGTGTGTGTGTGTGTGTGTGTGTGTGTGTGTGTGTGTGTGTGTGTGTGTGTGTGTGTGTGTGTGTGTGTGTGTGTGTGTGTGTGTGTGTGTGTGTGTGTGTGTGTGTGTGTGTGTGTGTGTGTGTGTGTGTGTGTGTGTGTGTGTGTGTGTGTGTGTGTGTGTGTGTGTGTGTGTGTGTGTGTGTGTGTGTGTGTGTGTGTGTGTGTGTGTGTGTGTGTGTGTGTGTGTGTGTGTGTGTGTGTGTGGGTGTGGGTGTGGGTGTGGGTGTGGGTGTGGGTGTGGGTGTGGGTGTGGGTGTGTGTGTGGGTGTGTGTGTGTGTGTGTGTGTGTGTGTGTGTGTGTGTGTGTGTGTGTGTGTGTGTGTGTGTGTGTGTGTGTGTGTGTGTGTGTGTGTGTGTGTGTGTGTGTGTGTGTGTGTGTGTGTGTGTGTGTGTGTGTGTGTGTGTGTGTGTGTGTGTGTGTGTGTGTGTGTGTGTGTGTGTGTGTGTGTGTGTGTGTGTGTGTGTGTGTGTGTGTGTGTGTGTGTGTGTGTGTGTGTGTGTGTGTGTGTGTGTGTGTGTGTGTGTGTGTGTGTGTGTGTGTGTGTGTGTGTGTGTGTGTGTGTGTGTGTGTGTGTGTGTGTGTGTGTGTGTGTGTGTGTGTGTGTGTGTGTGTGTGTGTGTGTGTGTGTGTGTGTGTGTGTGTGTGTGTGTGTGTGTGTGTGTGTGTGTGTGTGTGTGTGTGTGTGTGTGTGTGTGTGTGTGTGTGTGTGTGTGTGTGTGTGTGTGTGTGTGTGTGTGTGTGTGTGTGTGTGTGTGTGTGTGTGTGTGTGTGTGTGTGTGTGTGTGTGTGTGTGTGTGTGTGTGTGTGTGTGTGTGTGTGTGTGTGTGTGTGTGTGTGTGTGTGTGTGTGTGTGTGTGTGTGTGTGTGTGTGTGTGTGTGTGTGTGTGTGTGTGTGTGTGTGTGTGTGTGTGTGTGTGTGTGTGTGTGTGTGTGTGTGTGTGTGTGTGTGTGTGTGTGTGTGTGTGTGTGTGTGTGTGTGTGTGTGTGTGTGTGATTCACTCACTTTTTCTCTTAAGCGATTCATATCGCAAGCTGACCCCGCCACCAGGTAGTACTCTCCATCTATAGGTTCAATTATATAACGACACCCCTCCAAAACCCGCAGTTGTGACATCTGTAATTGTAAATAAAACAAGGGTTCTCATTGAATAATAAAAACATATGCATAAGGTAAACATACTTCAAACATTAGCTCCGCCAACTCGTAGCGGAGACCGAGAATCCCCATTTTTTCATAATGCTGTTGCTGTTGCTGCTGCTGCGGGGGAGGTGTCGGCGAAGGTGTGGGTGGTGGTGGAGGAGGTGCCGGTGAAGGTGCAGGTGACTGGTAAGGATGAGGTAAAGATCTATTGAGAAAGTAGAATTAGAAATAATTCGAGAGTCAATATGAATACATACAAAATGTCTGGGGAGCCCTCTGGAGACGCCCTTAATTCACCGCAGACCGGTAATTCGTTCAATCTGTAATTATTGAAATTAGTAAGCAAATATTTCACAAGTAGAAGAAATCACATACATCATATCCTCCACCAATAAAATCTCGTCGGATCTGTTTGAAATAAGAGTAATTCAATAATCGAAATAATATATCAAAAATTAAAAGAAAACATACGTTAAATCAATTATTCCGTGCGGGTCACACAAATCCGGGAATAAATCATCCACATCATCAGACGCCTTCAATACATCTAGATAATCTAATTCTATTTTGATTTCTTCCTCAGAATAATGACTAAAAAAATATGCAATCAAGATATATAGTAAGATCAAAATGAAATAAAAAAACAACTCACTTGTCCTCCATCCAACATCGCATCTGATCTTTGTTCAATATATCGAACCGGTTGGTAAATATTTCTACGTGCTCTGTGAATGCGCCCATTTTCTTCATATATCACACACAACACTTTGAGAATAATAACTATTTTCCTCCTATGAAGTGTCATAGGTTTTATACACGACATTTAATCATGCGATAAACTAAAATTAAACTAATTCGCAGAAATTGATAAAGTTGTTATTGACCAAGCATGAACGCTATACATGACGTCAATTGATAAGAAGTTCCTATAAAAAGAAAATGATAAAGTTGTTATTCGCCACGCATGAACGATATACATGGCCTCAATTGATAAGAAGTTCCTAAAAAGAAATCGATAAAGTTGTTATTGACCGACTCGATGGCGCCGTCAACTGATAAGAAGTTCTTATAAAAACGCGATATGCGCATCTCATTATTATATTCATTATTAAATCTGAGTTAGAAACAACCAGACGTGTTTTTGTGAGTGCTGAAATCAAGGTGAGTTTATTTTATTGATTAACTTAAACATTATTTTCCTATGTAGGGTTAATTTATATGTAGGGAATATTTTTTTTTTTTTTTTTTGCTTTTCTTGAAACTGTGCGGGCTAAACTTTAACTTTTTGAAAGTATTTGTTGATCTTCTTTTATACAATTTGATTGGGTAAATATTTAATAATAATAATAATAATTTGATGTACTTTATTAATATTCCATGATTCAATTTGGTGGGGTAAATTCAACACACAAATAATTGTTCTCACTTTTAACTTACACCGTTTGTTTTAGATTTTAAAAAATAAAATAAAAATGGATTTCACTAAACTGAATCAAATCTCACTATTGCAGAGGGCAACACCTACGAAGATTGCCGAGCTAGAATTGAATGTGCCCCATTTGATTTTAAATTTAAAAATTGTGAACACCAAATTTGGGGAGGCTGTATTAGCAGAATTGGAAGGAGAGCGATCGGTTTTCCTGCCCAAGAGAGTAACACCAGCGCTTCTCCCCCTCATCGAAGACGTCAATAAAGGACACAACACAGCCCTAATATATCGAGGGGAAGAAGCCATCGGGACAGGAAAATCCTGCTCAAAACTTGAATTCGTACAATTAGCCTCCCCAAGGACTTGAGAGCCTTCCAGTTCCAACACCAACAACAACAACATCCCTCCTGGGTACTACTGTTATCTATACCATAAGGTAGGCTGCTTGTTTATTGTTTAAAAAATGGTTTCAATCGCTAAAATCAGTGGGGATATTGTGAAAATTATCAATGAGGCTCAACGGGATTTATTAAAATCGAAATTATCCCCTCAGGAAATAACAAAGTGGATAGGTTTCTGTACAAAGTACATTAGGACTTTTTCCAGACATTTAACCAAAGACACCTTGAATTTACCCTGTAAGAACCAACTTCAATGTAATATTGGCCATTTAAAAAGATTCAAAATTTTATTAGGGGTTCGAAATAAACCACCCACAACTAATAAGAACCGTAGTGAGCGAATCCGTTGGGAGGAAGGTAAATGCGCATTTTCCCAACGAATTCGAACTGGCTTTATAACGAACATTTCACATTTAGACCCGATAAATTTTTTATATGATGCTTTTCATCTTTTCAGCCCTAGAATCACCAAAATTTTACATACATACAATTTCATTAAGGTAAACACTACATTTTGTGGGGAATATATGCGGCTCAATGCGATCGACGAGCTTATCCAAACAGAGTATAAATATTTCCACACCAAGTCCGCTCCAATAGATACTTTTACAAATTTATTGGAGTGGTTCAAGGAGAATGTAATTGACAAACTCCAAGTTAAGCTGGATGATTTTTTAGAACGCGACTCGGGGTGGAGCATTAGGGAGGTTATCAGTTTGGGGGTGAATATAAATAAGCATGAAACCATCAATTCAGGCTCTTCGTATATCGTTCTCCCCAAAGAAATACTCTTGAAGCGTGCTGTTATTAATATTAAAAATTACGATGAATACTGTTTTGCCTGGGCAGTAACAGCGGGGCTACATCCAGCAGCAGCAAATGCAAATACAGCTCGTGTTTCTTCATATCCACATTTTAGTAATGTTTTAAATTTACAAAATCTAACATTCCCCCTTCCTATATCACAAATTCCAACTTTCGAGAAAAATAACAATATTTCAATTCATGTATTCGTTTTGGAATTATGTGGGGGTGATGAGCAGCAGCAGCAGAGCGAACATGTGGAGAAATTGAAGGTTCTCCCTGCATATTTAACTAAAAATAAATTAGAGAAGCATTTTAATTTACTATTAATCCAAGATAAATATTATCGCGATGTAGAACCTGCGAAATCCCCAAATTTCATTGACCCCACCGTTAAATTTCACTATTGTCTAATTAAAAATTTATCAAGACTTGTAAATTCTCAAATTAGCTCGCACAACAAAACTTACTTGTGTGAGCGATGTTTAAATAATTTCAAGAGCGAGAATAAGTATAAAAATCACATTGAGGATTGTGGTAAAATGAACATGTGTAAAATTACTTTCCCCCAAGATGATTATTTGAAATTCAAGAATCACTCAAACAAACTACCATTTACTATTATTTATTTTGACTTTGAAGCTCTCCTATTACCTATTCAGAACTGCTCTCAATCTAATGTAAGTTCATATACGAACAAAACCCAGCTACACGAGGCGTATAGTGTTGGGTATTATTTAAAATGCCAATTTAACAATTCCCTATCACGATTTGATAGTTATAGAGGATTAGACCCGGCCAAATGGTTGACAGATGAACTAGATAAAATTGGGGAATTTATCGATCTAAAACTTAAATCTATTGTACCTATGGACTTGAATGGTTTTAGTTTCCTCGATATAATGAAGGAAACGAAATGTCATATTTGCGAGAGACAGTTCGAAGAGGGGGATGTTCGTGATCATTGCCATTTCACGGGCAAATATCGAGGATTAGCCCATCAAGATTGTAATCTTAATTATAAATATCGATTCGTAGTGCCTGTTGTGGCTCATAACCTCAGTGGGTACGATATGTTTTTGCTGATTCGAGATATAGCCAAATCGTCCAAACAAAATATTCAAGTACTCCCAATCAATAAAGAGAAATATATAAGTTTCACTAGAAGTACGAAAAACTCCGTGGTTAAATTTCGTTTCATCGATTCATGTAGGTTTTTAGATTCAAGCTTGGACAAATTAGTGTCATATTTGAAGGTGGAGGATTTGAATATTTTGAAAAGCGAGTTTGCGCACTTATCCGATGATAAATTTAAATTACTAACTCGTAAGGGAGTATTTCCCTATGAACACTTAGATGAATGGGGTAAATTGAACGAGGAAAATCTTCCTCCAATAGAGAAATTTTTTAATAAATTACGCGACGAATCGATAAGTGAGGATGATTATAGGCATGCTCAAACAATTTGGACTAGTTTTAATTGTGGAAATTTAGGTGATTATTCAGATTTATATTTGAAGACAGATGTTTTATTATTGGCCGATGTGTTTGAGAATTTTCGCAGCAAATGTATGGATCTTTTTGCTTTAGATCCGGCCCACTATTTCACGGTTCCCTCCTTCACGTGGGACTGTATGTTGAAATATACGAATGTATCTTTACAATATTTGAAAGACATCGATATGGTCTTATTTGTGGAGAAGGGAATTCGTGGAGGTGTGAGCCAATGCAGTAATCGATTTGCAAAGGCCAATAATAAATACATGAATAATCACGACCCCGAAAAAGAGACAAGTTACCTCATGTATTTTGACGTTTGTAATTTGTACGGATGGGCTATGATTCAATATTTGCCCTATGATGGGTTCAAGTGGGTTGAAAATCTCGATGATGTAGACGTAAGAAACGTCTCAGACGAAAGTCCAATTGGCTACATATTGGAAGTCGATTTAGATTACCCAGCTGAACTTCATGATCTGCATAAAGATCTCCCTCTTTGTCCCACTCACACAGCACCACCCAACAGCAAATTACCTAAATTACTAACAACTCTCCACAATAAATCGAAATATATCATTCACTATCGAAATTTAAAACAATGTTTGGCGCTGGGGATGGTGCTGAAAAAAGTCCATAGAATTTTGGAATTTAAGCAAGCTCCGTGGCTTAAAGCATACATAGATCTCAACACTAGATTGAGGGCAGCTTCTAAGAATGCGTTTGAAATAGCTCTCTTCAAGCTGCTGATCAACGCAATTTTCGGTAAATCTATGGAGAATGTACGGAAGCATAGACTAGTTAGATTAGTTAATAAATGGTATGGGCCCTATGGGGCTCGCTATTATATTTCTCAACCTAATTTCAATAGCAGCAAGATATTTGAGGAGAATTTGGTGGCCATAGAACAGAATAAATTAGAAGTTTTATTCAACAAACCCATCTATGTGGGGATGTCTATTTTGGACATCTCCAAAACCTGCGTTTACGATTTCCATTATGGCTTTATGTTGAAATTATACAAAGACCCTGGATTGATGCGATTATGTTACACTGATACTGACAGTTTGATTTACCATATTATTACAAACGATGACATTTATGAGTCAATTATAAATAGAAATATCGGGAAATTTGATACGAGTGATTATGCTCCAGACAACCTCTTTAATATTCCGCAGGTCAACAAAAAAGTAGTAGGCTTAATGAAGGACGAGAACAAAGGGCTTTTGATGGATAAGTTCGTTGGTTTGCGGGCAAAAATGTACAGCTTCACTGTCCAAAATCAAAATCGCGATGATGACGTCACAAAGAAAGCCAAAGGGGTGCGCGAGTATGTCTTACGAAATACAATAACATTTGAGGACTACGTTAGATGTCTGGAAGAGAACATAGAGATGTATCGCGTTCAGAGATCTATCCGCTCTTTTGACCTTAAGTTATACACAATTGAGCAGAATAAAATCGCTTTGAGCCCCTTTGATAATAAACGGGTTATATTGGGGGATAAAACAAGCACCCTACCTTATGGACACTATTCTTTAGGTTAGAATTAAGATTTTTGATGTTTTTAAATTTGGGTAGTAGTAGTAGTAGTTGTGTAAATTATATATGTATTTTTGTTTTTAAATTAGTGGGGTTAAGATATTTTGTAAGTAAGTATAATTATACACATTTTTGATTGATTTAGATGATTGGCTGTATGTATTTTTCTTCATCCTATTAAATATTTTATGAGGAAGTTGGGTGTTTTAATAAACCAAAAATAATAGCATCAATTTTTTTTTTTATTGTTCAAAATCATACATAACTTTATTTTTATAGAAAAATAACATTTCTCTAAGTGTATTGGTTGATAAACAGTCGGGCGAAATACCGATAAAACAATACAAGAGGACCATTTCATCGGGCTGCTGCTGCTGATGCTGGTCTCTCGTACTTTTAATCATATCAATAACATTATGATAGTATGTGGAAAATCCAAAATGTTCCAGAAAAGACATTCGATGTGATAGCACTTCATCGTTGATTCGAATTATTTCTCGAACATCTTCCTCACACAACCACATGGATATTGTGCTTTGTAACTTGAAGTAATTTAACATTATTGAAGTACACAAGTTGAACTATTTGACAGTATTCATCGGATAATATGGGAGCCCCATCGAAATCTGATTGTAGACTTGTGAAGAATTCGGTGATTTTCACTCGTAGAATATCGATGAAATCGATCCATTCCAGCAGGCTAAAGCTGACTTTACAATTTTGGGTAAGTTGAATGAGTGAGATTGTAGGTGAGAGGGTTCGCACAGGACTCAATCCACATTTGATTTCATAACTTGCCCCCACCAACGGGTACGTTGTATTCATCAATAGGAATGGCTCGTCTTTTGCCTTCATCTCAAACTCTTCTAAAAGCCGATCCAACTCGAAAGAACTGCTGCTGCTACTATCTTCACCAACACTATCCTGGGACGACATCTTATTAAAACTGTTCTCGATTCACTAGAACCTGACCCTCAAACCAAATATTTACACCTCGCACATGCGCAGCTCATTAGCAGCATATTTCTTTGATGTGATCGGAAGTTTGGATGAGAACATCGAAGCATAAAACTTGTAGTGTTGGCGGAGGAGAAAATTTGTGGTGTTGGTTGCGTTCCCCACACGAGTCGAAGAAGAAAGTTTTATTAGGAAGTCCTCTACGAATCCCTCGTAGATCCATTATTTCACTTCGGTAAGGGAGAAGCGCGACCCGATAAAAATCAACACCAATTTCACTCTGTAGCACTCTGTAACAATCAAGTATATACGATCCTGGTTTTGGGATTATATCAGGAACTTGGTGTAATATGAAATTCTTCCATCTATTTTCGTATATAAAGTAGCCTTCAACATTCATATCAATTATCTCCCAATCGTTTTCGGATGGGTTGAAATCTCCTCCGAAATAGAAAATATCCACATACGCGCATTCTTTCACAGCTCCAATAATGAACGTTACAAATTCTCCTGCGATTATCCAATTTTTCGAGGGTAATTGTATTCTTCGATGTTTTCCATCAAATTTGGCGGACCTTTAAATTGTTTTGCATCGTACACGGTGGTAACTATATTATGAGCAAAACTGTTGTATAATTGCGAAGACATTTTCACGCAGACTGATTCGATTATTTGACTTCCACCACTTGCTTGAACCACCAGTCAAATGGAAGACATGCGCAGTAGCACATTATACAACTTCAGAATTTTCAATCCAACTTTTCTCTTTCATACCGTACCATTTTACATACATTTTGTTACCCTTCTTTCGGAGCACCTTCTCAATCAAATAAACGTCTGGCTGTTTGGTTTTCTGCAATTCTTCCTCGTAGAAACAACCGCTGATTGGTGCGTTGGTCATATCTTCTAGTAGATATGTGACTGGGTTGGTAATTTTAACTTTGATGATTTTAAATAATTCCGCACTCCAATTGGGCGTAAATCCCTTTTCAAAAATATGTTTAGCTTTACTTATTCGCACAATATCCCCCACGTGGTATTTGTGAGGTAGGGCCAACTTGATGTGTGAGTAAGATTGCTTCAATATGCGACTTTCATTGTTTCGTAACCTTGAACGGAGCCATTTTTATAGTTCTATGTTTACGTTGATTATATTTTTCGGTGACTTCTTGAAGTGTATCCACCCATTTGTATTTCCCGCTCAGACTGAATCGCTTGTAGATCGCTTCTTTCAACGTTCGAATGACGCGTTCAGCAATGGTGGCTTTCTTCACAGAATACGTATTATAATGGTTGATTTTATGTTTTTTCATTAGCTCGTCAAAGTGCCTGTTGAAGAATTCTTTACCTTGATCGCTTTGTAGGTTCCTAGGCGTACGATGTCCTTCTAGTAATATAGAATTGACTGCTTTCCGAACCTCTTCGGCCGATTTCGTTTTCAGCGGGCGTGTCCATAGAAATTTCGAGAAGCAATCGATCACCACCAAAATGTATTTAAACCCTCGATTTTCGCGCGCATAATTACCCATTTCAGCAAAATCCATTTGCCACAAGTCATCCAACCCTTTTATGATTGTTCTGCGACGTTTAAGATTCTTTCTAACAGGCTTATGAAGCTCATCAACCACATGCGCTTTACCCTTCATCATTTTTTTGGATCGATCTGCGTTGACGGAGCTAATAACTTTTGTGGTGGTGGGGAGGTGGTAGGAGCTCTTTTATAGGGATGATGATGATGCGGTGAGGCTTCACCTTTTGCTTTTTTTGTTATCGTCTCCGCAGCCGTCTCCAAACTGGTGATAATAATCGCTTGTTCTATTTGTGATAGATTGCTTTCGATGGTCTGTATACGTGCGATCAAGGCCTGATCATTAGTACTGCGCGTTTTATAGTCTAATTCTATAGTTATCAGTTTACTATTGATGGCCTGTATACTTTCGAATAGGTTGGCATATTTTGAAGTGTTTTATTGATCGTTACTGATGAGTGTTTTATAGTCTTCACGTATTTTCTTCAATAATTTTTCAAGATTCAGCTCATTCGCTTCAGTAGCTTTGGACGATGCTATCATACCATCTACAAGTTTTTCAATTTTAATTCTATTTTGTGTTGTAGAATCAATCAGAGAGTCTGTGATTTTTTTATTTTCATCCTGTATACTCTGTTTTATGGCTGCAGAGTGAACATAACTTTGATTTTTGTATGACTGTATTTCGGTACGGAGAATCTTCAATTCTTCGTTTATATTCGTATCCACTTTAGTGATGGCGTTATCTACATATACTTTGTTCGTAACATCATTAGCTGATATAGGTATTTTCACATTGCAAATTTTCAAATTTTCCATATCCACATCACCGTCGGGCGTGTGCCTTAAAATGTTCATAAACATCGATTTGCGTTTGAAAACATCGATGATGCTATCGCCCGACAACGCAGATCGCCTACCGAACTTATCAAGACTCATTATATAAATGCTGTGGGGTTCAAGTAATCAATACTAATATATGATGTCCGCCTCTCTTAGTTCATTTATTATAGCGACAATTTCATTATCGTGCGAAGTATTTCCAGCTTGTTGCGATGCCATCAGTAGTTTTAGTCGGTCCACCAGCTCGTTTGGATCATCCCAAAAAATATATTCCATAGGCTTCTTGTTGTATGTCAAATGTAAACCGCTACCGCTTGCTACTGTCGAAGTCGTCTCTGACGACGACGACGAGGTTGATTGAAACATAGGTTTAATTATGGACATGTACTTTGGCGCATTGGTACCCTTCAAACGACCGTTAATATTTTTATGTGCATTTGTTAACCGTAAAATTTCTTTGTATGCTGCTCGATCTTTATTCGTGAATTTTCTGGGTGTTTTGTAGAATATGAGCTCGTACAATCCAGGTGTTCCCTGTGCGCTATATCCTACGGTTTCGATATTCTCACCGAATATTATCTTTTTAAAACCGAGAATCCACCCGGTAGAGCTCGCATCATAAACAGGTCCATATACTTTATCGATTTTCTTGTTGTTTTCCCAATGTTCTTGAACGTATTTACGCACTTGTGGCGGATAATTTGTAAGTGAAGGTTCAATCTCAGTCATAGCATCATCGAACGCGTCGTCATCCTCCTCCCCCTCCTCTTCCTCATCATCATCGACATCATCTTTAGGTTCTAATTTTATTTCTTTTTTCATCGACTGCGCAGCAGGATGTTTAATTTTTTTAACGATCGCTTTCAATGGTGTGGCGATAGGTTTGAACAGTTGTTCTATTGATTCGTCTTCTTCAGATTTACCTAGTTTCAAGGCTAGATATTTCTTTCTTATAGACTTACTCAATTCGAAGATTTTTCGCTTACGTGCTAACTGTTCGGCATCCATCTTGTATTTGAACTAAAATTAACAATTCACGTTTTTATATATACATCGAAACCTTTGCGGTATCTGCCGTCGTTCAAGTCGAAATCCTTAGCAATGACCAAAGTTCCAAAATTATCCGTCCAACACATGGCGCACATCTTCTTGAACTGATTGAAATCGACGTCTGGTGATACGTGCTCATCAAATACATGCTTCAAATTGATCTCGTCCTGCTTAAAAAGAACGATCAAATTACAATTGTCACGGATCAATTGTTTCGGTATTTTCGAGTACGTTTGGCACAGATATGCCGCATCGATATTCTTATGTCTACACATGGAATAGTATTCCCGAATTTTTTGCTGACCCTCGCACGCGATGTCATCAAAAAGAAATATGGAATTAGCTCTAGCCTCGTTCGGACTTATTATTTCCTCGTTGTCTTTATAGGGAAAATAGCCAACACCTTTAACACGATCTAAAACTTCCTGCAACAGTTGATACTTGGGCTGATACAACGACTTTGAGTATACGTAGACGTTTTTGAACTTTGCCCCATTCGGATTGAATAATAGCGATAACATCACGTTCGTTTTACCACACCCACTAGGTCCACAAATTATCGCACGAAAAGAGTCTGGTAACAATTTACCATGTTTACCTACGCGATTAGTATTCGTCTGCCCTATGTCTAAATTCTCGATGGGCAGTGTCTGCTCTTGTTGAACGGTCTTCATATTGTGAGGTTGTTCAAATCTGATGTTTGTATATATAAATAGAAACGTTCGAAGATCGAGAGCTCAGTATCAATGTTGATCTATCGAGGTGAAGGTTTGTTGAATTCACTCATTAACAGTCTCCCGTTCGAAGTACATATTCCATCGTATCAATTCTGCGGACCTGGTACTAAGCTACAGAAGCGACTTGCGCGTGGCGATAAAGGTGTTAATCAGTTGGATTCGGCCTGTCGCGAGCACGACATAGCTTATTCCCAACACAAATCTCTAGAAGACCGTCATAAGGCCGATAAAATATTAGAGGACGCAGCTTGGCAACGTGTTAAATCCAAGGACGCTAAGGCTGGCGAAAGACTAGCTAGTCTATTGGTTACCGGAGGAATGAAAGTTAAACGTAAACTAGGAATGGGTCTTAGGAAACGTGCTGGTGGTCGTCGTGGAGGATGTTGCTTTCGGAAAGATATAGTGGGACATATTTCCAAGTCTATGGAACCGTCTGCGTCGTTGCGAAAGTCTGCTATGAATGCATTGAAAGCTGCACGCATAGCTATTAAGCGAGTTGGAGGTAAGAAGCGTGTTAAAGTACCACGCATAATACCGCTGCCGAAATCTGGAGGATTCCTTCCGTTATTACTACCTATTTTGGGGGCGCTGGGGGCCTTAGGGTCTGTGGCGGGTGGTGCGAGTGCCATAGCCAATACAGTAGTTAATGCTAAAAACGCTAAAAAGAAACTTGAAGAGGATCAGCGTCATCATGCAGCTATGGAGTCATTAGGTAAAGGATTATACTTGCGGAAGAATGCGAAAGGAGGATTTGGACTGTTTTTGAAGAAACAACAAAAAAACTTTCAATAGAGCTACCCAATAGACCGTTGTACGACGTGGATTTGGTGCGTTTCGCAAAGAAAATGAAAATACCACATTTTCGAGGTGTCTTTATGCGAGACAATTTACCTAAGAGACGCCCCTGGAGACAAGAATGCGCCATTATGAATTTGGATTCGGTCAAAAACAACGGTACTCATTGGGTGGCCTTTAGAAAAATGAATAATCAAGTGGAATACTTTGACTCTTTTGGAAATTTAAAACCCCCAAAGGAACTTGTTCGATATCTGGGTGGTGGTGGTGGTGGTGGGGTTAGAATTTTCTATAATAACGACACCTATCAAAAGTATGATCAGGTGATTTGTGGACATTTATGTTTGAAATTTCTCAGTTTACGTAAACATCTGACGTGTGCAGTCATGTCGGAGCCCTACGATAAATTTATCGCAAAGATTATGCAACAACTTTCTGTTGATGTTCCGAGAGCTGGAATGTCATCAATCATCCGATACGTATATGATAATCTAATAAAGGCAATGGAAAAACCTTCAAGCGAGCTAACCAAAAGAGACTTGTTATTTCTGCCGATGGAATACATTCTAAAACATTTGGATTTGGTGTCTCTCAATCAAAATGAGGTTCCGAAATATATGTTCAAATCCCTTTACCGTCATATGCGGTGTACGGAACATATCGATGAAGATTGTGATTGTCTACCACCTCCACGCAAACTATGTTCTCAATGTTTATCTCAACAGATTTCCAAGGTCATGGAGACCGAGGGAATAACGCAGCATGAGAAGCAGGTGTTGATTGATGAAGTATGCCGAGACGATCCATACTTTATAAAATCATACTTATTCCATCTATTAATGTTAAAATATAAATAGAAATGTCTCAATAAATTCTTATCAGTATCATGTCGCAGTTATTCACGCTAACAAGCACCAACCATATATTCTCGTTCACACCGCAGAATTCGATAGAGTTGAAGCCTGATAAGCGATACTATTTGGCTTTGTTGGGATTTACTTCTTATAACTCTATACCGAATATCGAGAACGAAAAATTTTACTATTTGGGGGGCGATGGAAAGACTTTGAAAACAATCGAAATACCTTCGGGCAACTACGAAATATCCGACATTGAAGAATTGATTCGGAAAAGATTGAACGTAAAAGAAGATGTCTTCTCGCTGAAGCCCAATAACAATACATTAAAGTGTGAGATATTTCATCAGAACCATGACATTTCGTTTGTTGAGGAAGATAGCTTGGGTAAAATATTGGGGTTTTCGCGTAAAGTCTTGGAAAAGGGTGTGGTGCACATGTCCGATTTGCCTGTCAACATTATAAAAGTAAGCAACATCCGGTTCGAATCAAACATTACCGTAGGAGCCTTCTACCGAGATAGACCTGCGCATACGATCTACGACTTTCCCATCACCGACGATCCCGGCTATAGAATTATGGAACGTCCGAGGAATCCTCTATATTTACCAGTGTCAGATATCGCTGAAATTACCAACATCACCGTACTCGCTCTAGATCAGCATTCGAATCCGATAAATTTCCGTGGTGAAGAAAGTGTTCTACATCTACATTTACAAGAAGTCTGAGAACGGAATATGGGTCTAGTTGTTGCTGCTGCTGGCAATAAAAGAACATCGCACGCTTCATATTCATCAGTCTTCAACAAAACGTTCAAGGTGCGAGAGCTACTACCACTCACCAAAGCCAACCGATTAGTTCTACAATCTTTAGGGTTTCGCCTTAAATAAAAATGTCTAATAAGCGAAAGTTCGGTGGTGTAGATGATAATGGAGATAACAATGTTATCTATTCAATTTTCGATTTATACCAGCAACCGAAATTCGACGAGTCGATTCGGAAAGCCGAGTATAGATCGATTACACCGTTCGTTAAAGCCTTCAATAACAGCGACATCGTCGAGTTTGGAATAAATCAAGTGGACGCGTTTTTTTCCATGAAGGATACTCTATTGGCGATCAAGGGGAAAATCGAAGTGAAGGGTGGAGGTAATGTTATATTGTTGCCGAATTATGGAGCCTTCCTTTTCGACTCTTGCTCGTACATTGAGAGTGGTAGGGACATCGAAACAGTTCGAGATCCTGGTATAGTCAGCGCTGTTCGAGCATTTACCTGCTATGCTCCTACAGCTTCTACGCATATGGCTACCGCTAGTTGGTTGTATCCCCTTGAGAGCGTAGTTCTGCACGAAACTAAATCATTCAGTCTATTGATTCCGCTGAAGCATATATTCAACATTTTCAACGATTACCCGATGATTACATTCGGTAGGCAGACTATTCGACTGGTACGTGCTCGAAACGATAACGATTGCGTTAACATTGAAACCGCCACGACCAGCGTTAAATTCCTGATTGATAGCATGGAATTGAAAGTGAAGTATATCTATCCCAACGATATAATTAGAGAAAAGCTATTGCGAGCAATCAAGAGTGATTCACCCATCCTAATTCCATTCCGGAAGTGGGAATGCCATGAGCTTCCTGCCATAACAAGCGAGGCCCGACGAGAAATTTGGGCGGTCAAGACTAGTGCAGCAGTTGAAAAACCTCGCTATGTCATAGTATTCTTTCAAACGGACAAAAGGAACAATGTGAAGGCTAACCCCACAATATTTGACCATCTGGATATAACAAGTATTCGCTTATCTCTAAACGGCGAATATTATCCCAACGAGCGAATGAACTTGGACTTTGCCAAGGATGATTTCACGCTCGCCCACCATAACTATACAGAGTTCTACTCTAGCTATACAAATTCCTCGTCGGCTGTGAAACAACCAATGTTAGATTATACCAGTTTCAAAAAACGCGCCCTCTACATAATCGATTGTTCGAAACAGGAGGAAGCAGTGAAATCTGCAACTGTTGATGTGCGATTGGAAATCGAGGCAGATAAGGGATTTCCAGCCAATACGAAAGCATATTGCATCATCATTCACGATTGTTTGATGGAGTACTACCCCCTCTCAGAAATAGTGAAGAGTCTAATCTAAAACATACGGCCTAACGACTACGTCGCCCGATCAGTTTAGTACGAGTCATCATGAGAATAGCATTGGTTGATATTCAGGGGTTCATCATCGATGATGTCTTTCATCCCAAAGAAATGTCTATACAAATTGGGTTCAAACGACATTATTCGTTGTTTAAGCCAGCCGTACCGCTTACGATGTTAAGTGAGAAGGATCGAAAATCTGTTTGGTATTTGGAACATTTTCGTCATGGTTTGGAATATACATCGGGCGATGTGGAATATGAAGAAATTGATAATATTCTAAGATTGACTCTACTGTGTGCAGCCGACATTATATATGTTCGAGGACATCAAAAAGCCGAATATCTCTCGAAAAAGTGTGTGGAGCTAGATATCTTTCCACGAATCGTAGATGTGTGCAGTTTCGACAACACCCCATGTCAAACGGGGAAATTCGACCCGACAAACAGACTGAGCTGTCTAAATCATCGCAATGATGGCGGGAAATATATGTGTACAGTCCACCATGTCGATAATCTACAACATTGGTTCCTCACCATCATAGTTCCAAAATAAGAATGTACTTTCTCCAAAATAAATATTTGATATTTCATTTCTCATACACCTCTTCCCACACACACACACACACACACACACATCATAAACGACCCCCAGTCGTTTGAGTCGCTTGCGAGTCGCTTCCGAGTCGCTTGCGAGTCGCTTTCGAGTCGCTTGCGAGTCGCTTTCGAGTCGCTTTCGAGTCGCTTTCGAGTCGCATGAGTCGAACTGGTGACAGTCTGTACCTGGGACCCACCATGACAGCTGTCACGTGGTGGTGACACCTCCACGGAGCAGTCTGTACCTTTGGTCTGCCATGAGACTGCTGTCATATGGTGGCGACACCTCTACAAAACAATCTGTACCTTAGGCCCACCATGACAGCTGTCATGTGGTGGCGACACCTCTACGAAGCAATCTGTACCATAGGTCCGTCATGACAGCTGTCATGTGGTGGCGACACCTCTACGAAGCAATCTGTACCATAGGTCCATCATGACAGCTGTCATGTGGTGGCGACACCTCTACGAAGCAATCTGTACCATAGGTCCGTCATGACAGCTGTCATGTGGTGGTGGCGACACCTCTACAACGCAATCTGTACTTAGGGGTCCACCATGACAGCTGTACCTTATGGTCGCCATGACAGTTGGATCTTATGGTCGCCATGACAGCTGTACCTTATGGTCGCCATGACAGCTGTACCTTAGGGCCGCCATGCTGTCATGTGTTAGTCACGTGACCCTGTGACACACTTTTTGCACACACCCTGTATACTCTTCCATGTGACACACTTTTTGCACGCAACCTGTATACTCTTTACAAACAACCGATCCTTATCACCGGACCGACACCCCTATGGCCGCCATCTTGGTTTTTGTCGTAGAAGTAGTCCAGTATATCTACTGAAAATATACAATATACATTGTTACATTAAAATAAAGTCAAAAAATACCCAATTATCTAGTTAGTTAACGTTCGGAAACCATTGATGTAGATTATATTCGTTTTGAACTGCATGCTTATCATATTCCTCCTCGTATTTTCGTTGCTTCAAACATGACTATCTCATTCCTTAGAAAAATTTCTCCATATATCATGCTGATTTTCGAT
This sequence comes from Endomychus coccineus, assembly GCA_958510875.1. Taxonomy (NCBI): domain Eukaryota; kingdom Metazoa; phylum Arthropoda; class Insecta; order Coleoptera; family Endomychidae; genus Endomychus; species Endomychus coccineus. The sequence continues at coordinate 60,420,186 of OY294070.1, forward strand.
TCGCATTTTCATAGAGGGAACTCGAATCTGTAGTCACAACCTTATAGTTGCAGACAGATGTTTTGCTCTTCTGAAAAAAACAAAGGAACGAGCGAGTTTGCAACGTTACATGGCAAAAGCTAACTTGAGATAAATGTGTTTATTTATATATTCATCTGGATCTAATTTTCTCACATTGGTTTGTTTGGTTTGGTGTCGCTATCTGTGTGTTCAAGTAGTATCACATTCCCCGTAACTTATGTAGGTTCCAGAAATAGCTCATTCAATGTAGTAACTTGTTTGATTTCTTAGTGGGACATTCATGGATATCTATTGACGGCGTGAGATATCGTTTAGTAACGTTGCAAACTTCATCGTTGTACTGATGAGCTGTATGTGAGAAGGAAAACTGCTTTCTAGAAATATAAGTTTGTTACGTTACTGATCGATCTGTATTAGAGAGACCTTAACACTGTTATCTGGCAAAAGCCAACATGACATGAATGAGTATATCCATATATTCATTTGTTCCTTATTCTCTTACATTAGGAAGCTAATATTATCTACCTCCAAGATTCGAACCAGCGCCAGATACGTAACAGTCGGATACGTAATAGGTACGTGAATATTCATATGATATATAGTTGTGACATGTAAATACACTAAATATGTTATGTAAGAAGATGTGAAGGACTGTCATCACCGTCATAATACATTTCTTCAAGCTGGTGAAAGTGAAACAAATTTTGCTCAAGCATTATCAAAATACAATTTACATAAGTAAGCCTTCTCAAACAACTGAAGGAGTTGCAGAATCAAATTCATTCAAAACAACAAATACGATTGCAAATATGGGAGAGGATTATGAAGACAACGTGTGTCTCAATCGATATTGAGACAAGACCCTCGTCAGATAAAGAAACGAGCATAGGGAATGTGAAAAAACTTGAGTACCGTAACTTATAAGATTGACAGCTAAGCCCAATCTTATAGTATCTGAAAAACTACCTAAGGTAACCTATTAGTTTTACAATCTCAACATATGAGAAACCATGCGATTTTAATAAAGAAGAATAATAACGAGAACGAAGTATCTTCGAAAGCTCTGGAAACGAAGATATCAAGATGTCGAAACGTTTGAAGAAACGATCAGTGGATGTAGCCAATATTGAATGAAAAAACATACATTTTTACTGAAATAAAAGTTGACGTGAGCACGACATGATTCAGGAGAATCTAAGTAAGATGATGATGAGAACGTAGATAATGATAAACATCGTTCGAAATGTTAAGTGGGTATTCATTTTACGGAGAAAAATGAACAAAAACGACGTTATGAGGTCAAATACCTGAACGTTGCGAAGAGATATATTGAGAACTTAGGCAACGACAAACATCCTTCAGCATGCACATCATTCATATTTTTCACTATATAAACCGAATAAAATCAACGTAAAACGTTAAAAAAAACTTTCAATTGTTTAACATAGCTGTCGATGAATATCGTTCATCATTCACGTTCTAGCTACCGATGGTGAGAAGATAGATGGAGATAAACATGGTTCAGCATGCACATCATGTAAATACCGTTCATATATTGAAGACTTTCCATGCTAGTCAGTATGTACTGTTTTTCATATCATAGGCATTCACTCATCCATCGATTTTATGTTGAATACGATGTGTCGCACACTTCCTACGATAGCAAACAGAACTTGCAAGACGCATTGGATTTTTGTTCATTCTGAACATAACCCTAAGTTAACAATAGTTTGTATGAAAATGTCGAAAACGCGTTCAAATGTCGGAACGAAGTATTGTTGAAAACTGTGAAAACGAAGCTTTTTGAATGTTGAAAATTTTGGAGGATTGATTATGTGAATGTAGCCGATGTTGAATAACATTCAAAATGCTCAACATGTATACAGTGTTTGACTGTTATGGTATCTGACGCTCTTCAAATCCCACATGTAGAACGATATTTATTGGCGATTTTTAATTCCTTCACTTTATCCTCTTGTATATTATGTACCGAAAGCATATAAGGTAGAGGTTTTTCCTTCATGGATGAATATGCTGTATATGAGTATGTGTGGAAATATCTTTTACATTTCTTCTATTTGCTATTGTTTCCAAATTACAAATTTTTTTAATTACCACCTCGAATCTCACCGATAGAATGTTTTTCATTGATAATATTAATTTTTCCTCTAAGGAAGTCAGTATAATATGTGAAGAAATATTTACATGGATTCTGAAGATGTTGTATATGAGAAGAATGTCGGAAGCTCGGTATCTTCCTATACAACGTAGAAGTGTACAAACTCGATGAAACACTATAGTACAGTGGATGTTGGTGTTTAGAAGAGGATGATTAGTCTGAATCATTGTAATAATGGCGGGAAATTATGTCTTCCAGATTTTTCATGTTTATAACGCTGGTTTCCTTATCTTGTCAGTGTTGCTGACATTTGACAGCACGTGGTTGATCTTTCAGTTACGTCTTTACAATACTCTGTCATATTTAAAATCTTGTTTGGTTGTCTTGCATGAATTTGATTAAGTAACAGCTCCAATTGTTCGAGAAGGCTTACGTTCAAAAATTGTATTTCGATTACCTATGTTTGATTTAATTTTTTTTCAGTTCAACCAAAGCTTGAAGAAATTTATTATGACGGTAATGATAGCCTCTCACGTCTCCTTTCAAGATAACTCATTAAGTGTATCTACATGTCACAACCTATATCATACAGATGTTCACGTATCTGTTGGGTGTTCGATCGTTACGTAACTAACGCTGGTTCGAATCTCGCAGGTAGATAATATTGGTTTCCCTCCACTGAAATCTGAATCAGAAATTAGTATGATATATGGAGAAATTTCTTCGAGGAATAGGATATTTATGTTTGAAACAACGAAATGACGAGAAATATTAGACCAATGGTTTTCAAACGTTAACTACGTAAATGATTGTGTACTTTTTTGCGTTATTCAAATGTTTCAATATATGTTTTTTGTACATTTCCATTTCGTTTCAAACAATCATCGAACGGAATAATGACTACCATTCAACCTACTTATAGAGTCTGCAATATTGGTTATTTCCATCTAATTATAGCCTGATAAGGTTTCATATTTCATTTGAATTTAGAATCTGAAGGGTATATAATGCATCAACAAGTGAAATATTGATTTGATGCTGACAGGTAGTTTCAGAAGCAGAGCACGTGATTAAATTTCTAAAACGAGAAGTCTCACTACTATTGTTCACGAACTATGGGTGTCGACCAATGAGCTCGATCGAAACGGAGTGTGATATCCTATATGTTCGCCTTGGAATTAGGTTAATTGAAAATCTTAATGACGTCGGATGTTGTTAAGGAATTGAGTAAATCGATTGATACGCGGATGGTCAAAGCATATTTCATGCTATTAATACTGTTAACAAGGTGGTTGGAAAATGTTATAACCGTAGCTTCAAAGAAATCTGATACATGCCAAAGAAGAAAATGCTGATGTGATGAATTAGGTACTGACGATAATATTGAATTACCGCGTCATCACTGGGAAAAATACAAATATTTTATCGGACAAGACATGAAGTGAGTTTGCGTTCGATATAATATGTTTCATCAATATTATTGATAAGTATAAGTGGCATATTTTACTGAGAATGTTGTGCCATGTTAACACGCTTTTGACGTTTCGTGACAGTTCCGGTGAAATTGAAGTTTCTTTCATCTACATTCTCGAGATTATCTTCCTTGCAGATTTCATTAGTTGAGCCCTCCCATGAAGCTATGGTTTAGACAAAATCAAAGTTTTCCCTATTTACATTCGTCACATATGTTTTTCCGTTAAAATCATTACTCTACAGTAGAACTATTTGAATTGATACCCATAAAGCTTAGGATTTGACAAAATTAAAATTTTTCTCATTTATGTTCGCTGTATTGGATAATCCGATAAAATTTATATTGTACGAGTTGAGCTCTTTGATTTGATACTCAAGCAGCTATGGTTCCGAAAAAAAGTGCAGTTTTCCTCATTCATATTTGTAATATATCTCTATGAGTCGAGTCTTCTCATTTGATACTCATAAACCTTTAGCTTCGATAAAATTGAAGTTTTTCTCATTTACCTCATTTACATTCGTTATTTTGTTTTTTCAGTAACTATTTGTACTCTACTAATTCGAACCCATTGATTTGCTACTCAAGAACCTATAGGCTCGATACAAATTTAAATTTTTCTCGTTCTCATCAGTCATATTGTTTTTTCGAGGAATGCCCTACTCCACGAGTTGGAATATTTGATCTGATACTCTATACTCTTTAGCTACAATAAAATTGAAGTTTTCCTCATTTGCATAAGTTATTTCGATTCTTTCGTGGAGTATGATGGAATCCCCACTTACTGTTTCACTCCCGTAAGAATTCTATTGAATTCAACTTTCTTTTTTTATAGAATATGACAGTTCACGCAATGACACTTCATATGTATGTTGTGCATACATTCACTTCTCAATTAAATATCAGTGCTTGTTTGTGTTTGTTGTTATTTCATTTATAAATTGTACTATATATCTGTTGTTATTTGTACAAACTTTTTCTTTTGAATTTACATACTTGAAGTTCCTATCCTAATCACGATCTATCTATCTATAGATTGACATGTCAAATGACAAGTATTTTCCTCGTGCTTATTTGTTTGGCTCGGTGACAATTCATATGTTATTCAAATACAGTTGTCATTTGATGATTAGACAAATGACAGGTAATCATTTAATTTGAGCACTAGAGAATTCCACCTTAGCAAATATATGATATTATAGTTTTGGCGTCATGATGAATAGATGTCCCTTGATTCCACTCTGTCTCACTCGGTGGTCGGAGCCTAAAAGTCACTATAAGTGATGTGGAATAGGGTGTGTGAAAAATCTCAAGCAAATCAAGAAGCAAAAGGTTGTCTTACCAAATAGATGAAGCACTGCTGGAGTCTCTTGGTCACTACACTACCCTACACTTCACTACTTGATTGTACTTTACTCAGAATAGGAGGAGGTGAGTAGTAGAATGAAAGTCGTAGTTGTTGTAGTAATGGCAGAAGGGGTGAATCTGGACTTGAGCCGGTATTTCCGTTCGCACCTCGGAACGTAAATCACCTGCATAGCCGCTGAGTATTTAAAGGACGGAGAACGAGTCGGGACGAAGGTCATGCCTGCTGCAATGAGAGTCGTAATAGTCTGGAATGCAGAAAACACAAATCGAGTAGTTGACATGAACATGAAATGTGAACATGTAATTCAGATGTCTCTGCATGTTTGCATGTCTTTGAGGCACTCATGATCACTGACACTCTCACTACACTGACATAGGCAGTAGGTTGTTGACTGGTGATCTGTGTGCAGGATCTGGCTGAACGTCGGGATTGTGAGAATCATCGTCTCGTTGGTCGAGCCGATCGTCGGGAGGCTCCGCTGGCTGAAGTAGCTCTGGATCTGGAGCTGGTATCCTTGGACGATTTGGATCCGCATCTTAGTGTATGCCTCGATTGACTACCTCGTGAGCTTGACGCGGGTGTGCTTCATGCTGTGTAACCAAGTCAAGGTTTGGATGTCTGTTCGAAGTGTGAAGTGTCGGTCTTTTAGAAGATTTCCTCTTGATGACCCATACAATGTCGAAACATTTCTGCTCATTGATATGATATTTCTATTCCGTTGGGTTGAGGTGGGCACTATCTTATGCGATGATACCTCCTCTTAATACAGAACGGCGGAATTCACAACTTTGCTGGCATCTGAATGCAACACGAAGTTCAGTTCGGGTGTGGTCTGCTGAGAAAGAGTGTTTCGCAGAAAGCTTCGTTGATGTTGTCCAGCGCTTGTTGTTCTGGGGCGTTCCATTTGTAACGCTTCTTGGCTGAAATCAGATCCATCATAGGGGCAACATGGTGCGTGAAGCGGGGTACTGATTTGTTAGTTGTTTCGTGTATTGAAGCTGGTCGAAATGAATGTGCTGCGGCTTGTGTCCATAAGGTGTGATGACGTGTTCAAGATAATCCAACTCGGCACTGGGAAAGAATACGGAATGGTGTAGTTTGGAGAAGATCGATGTGATGTTCTACAGGGCAGGTGGAACCAACTGTTCCTTGATCTTCGAAGAAGAGGTGTTGGAAGTCTTGAACGAAGTATCCAAAATTTTCTTGTTGTTCTTCAGGAAACCTCTTCCCTAGACTTAGGTACACGTGAAAAATTTTTCCATGCACTGTGGCTCGATGTTCCTTCCCATGGTGGAGGAATCCGCGTCCGTAATCGAATGTTACATCCTGTTGATGGAGCCATGGTTGCCCTAGGATGATATCTTCGGCCAAGTCTTCTTGGATAATGTAGTCACCGATGTACCTAGTCGACACTTCCTAAGTTCAGCTGCAACTTCGCTAGATACAATGCTGTGATTATATTGCTGTCCGTTGTGAAGTGCACATCTATGTCCATGATGAATTTGAAGCTGGTCACTGTTATGAATCCTATTATTGATTACTTGTTTTCCTAACTATAGTTATTTATCATGGTATTGAATGATTATTCAAGCAGTTACTTTGACGACGAAAGGAATGTGAGCTTCTGTTTTTGTGAACAAGCAATAATATACATATCATCATTCATAATAGAATCATTCCTCAAAGAATCATATCATATTTGGTGAGTGAAGTTGAAAAGCTCATGACCCAGAATATGGACCTTCAAACCGGATATAATTAGAGAAAATAGCGAGGCTAGCAGTCGTCATTCGACCAAATTAATTCAGGTCCTTCGCAGCTAATTTGTTGAATAAAGAAACAAGATCAAGATCCAATATATTATTGGATTCATTCAGTTGAGAACCAGTTCCACGTATCAAAGAGGAGAGCGGAGAAGTTACGAGACAGTACCTATTTTCAGTGACTGAGGTATTAAGGTAAAGCTCGCTTCGCATTCAAAAAAGCTTACGGTGCTTGTTGTTATTTTCGATCTAGAGATCGAATGGGCAGGATTCACTGTCACTTAGTGTGTCCCAAATTGCGAATTCCAAAAGAATGGTTTAATCCCGAAAATTACCGGCCGATCACTTGTCTCAATACCTGCTACAAGTTATCTACACGTATCTTGTATGCCAGGTTGTTCAGATCGATTGGTCTGGTAATAAATAACATCAGCGACCAGCGTGACGCAACGAAAGGGATGGAGGGTTGTCGGAAGAACCTGGTGACAGATAAATATATCACTCAGGACTCCTAGCTCAATATGCGCAACCTTTCCATGGTCTGGATTGACCACCGCGAGGCATTTTATTCAATATTACACAAGCTATTATTATACTTGCTCCAATTCTTTGCTGTATCAACCCTACCAGTGAGATGCATCACGCACACGACGAGTTTTGACACAATTGGTAACATTCAAGAGAGCAATTTCCACGGAGACTCCTTGAGTCCCCTCTTGTTCAACATCTCACTGCTGCCGCTCTCCACTGCATTGAGACAGACTCGTGGATATAGGCATCGACTTGTGATTGGACAAATGCGCAGTGTTTCATTTGAGGAGATGACGATCTCCGGAAGTGCACGAGAATATGCAGCTTGCCGACTGAAGCATATTTAAACATCTTGATGCTGGACAGACCTATAGATACCCAGGAATTGAACAGCGTCCCAATTATGAAGCTTCCCAGGTGAAGGTGGCTCTCCGTGGCCAGCTACAGAAACCTTGTTCGGAAGAATTGGTTTTCCGAACTTTCGAATGAGAACAAGGCGTCTGCAATCAAATATGCTGGCCGTTCCAGTCTTGCTTCACTCTTTTGGAGTTGGGAAATGGACGGTCGATGAGCTGCATAAACCCGACAAAGACACTCGGAAAATGATGCATATTCATTACAGTGAGCATCCAAGGTCGTTCGTTCCCCGCATTTATCTCCCACGTTACCGGTGAGGTAGGGATTTCCTTAGTCTAGAGAGTAAACATCAAAGTGTGGTTCTGGGTATAGCTTGAAAGGTTTATAGTAGTGCTGACCCCCTCCTCTGCCGTGGAAAAAGTCTCGAATTGGCCAGAATGGGGGCATTCATCGTTAAGGCAGCACAAAAAGCTGCGGAAGAACTTGGTCTCTAAGTTCACATCACTCGAGAAGGCCAACTTCAAATTTCAATCTTCTCGCCTGAAAGTCAAGATAAATGTGCTCTGGCGGCATATTGACAAGCCGCCTATTGAAACACCGAAACGCTCGGCTCGTCAACCAGGCTGACCTCTGGTCACCTGGGGTTAGATCCGTGGCTTGGGATTTACCGCAGCTCGTCGCTTCTCCACGTGATGTCGTTATGTTCAGCAAAAAAGGCCTCAGCGTATACCCATCATCAGAATGCGGCCTTGAAGGTGCTGTATCAACATCTAAGGCATTCGTACGTAATGGATCAAGAGCCGGTCCTACCTTACATGCCAGGAGATATTGAGTCCGTTGTCCGAAACGAAAAATGCCAGATCTACTACTCGTTTCCGATTGTCAAATCGATACAAGCAAATAGGCCTGACGTCCTCTTCAATAAACTAACCAAAATTATATATGTCGTCGAATTCTCTGTTCCGGCAGAGAAGAAAGATCATAGTCTCGAAAGAGGAGGAAAAATGGACAAAATATCAAGATCTCCTGTTCGAGCTCCGCACTCTATAGCCAGGACACAAAGTCGTATTAGTGGTCCTGATCATCGGTGTTTTGGGCGGAATTCGGTCTTCGGTTTTCTTAAATAAATATTCTTGAACCATTTCGGAATGTATGCTATGTTTTCTCGGTATGTTGGTTCTTAGATCCAATGTCTTCTGCAATTTCAATTGGAACTTAAAACACAAGACTGCTGCAGAAGCATTTCATTATTCGAAATCACCTATTATTTTCTGAACAACATGGAAACAATAATTGACAGCTGTTGATAAAGATAATAAACTGTTATCGAAACGTCAAAGGAAGAGTTTTTATTCATTTTCAGTCATATCTAAGATCCAATATACCAAGAAAACATAACATTGAGGTATATTAAATACGTTTCGAAATTGATGATATTTTTATTCCCTGCCTATAACTGAACTACAGTCATAATTAAATCATTTTTATTTAAATTTGATGTATAAGTTATGTATTTATCTAATTAATTAACGTTTTTCTTATTACTTAGACTGCTTTCGTAATATTTCTACACCAAAGAATTATAACACGCAACACTACAGTTTTGTTCAATTTTCTAATACGTTTTATATATTCGAACTACATAAATAATTGTGGTGTACGATTTGAGTAGTTTTAGTGCACCGAACACATGAATTCATCTACTCGGCGACTGTATAGGATCGAATCTTTGACATTGGCTTATGTAATTTTCCTTTGAATCAAGCTTTACAAGCCGTTGTACTATGATAACAACATACGCACATTCGACAATTCAATCGTTTCGGTCATCTTTTCGTTCTTCTCTAGCTATATTATACATTATATCAATGTTCCGTCATGTGTAGTGACGTATTTAACACAATACGTTCACACCTCTAGATATCGGATTTGGAGCTCGAAAAGCCATTGGATACTGAATGATAGATACATACTATAATTGAATGAATTTCTTGGGTAATAAAGATTGTATGTGATAGTAGCTAATGACTGACATATACTTTTGAGACCGACGTATATTAAGAAAACTTTGAAACCACATAATAAAATTTAAATTTCGAGCCTAATCGCAATATTGAGACTATCAACCAATGAGAGGCTAGTAATAATATTTGAATATGGTGAGTTATAATGATTGTCTGTGATAGTTGCTAATAGTTGATATATACTAGGTGATTCACACATATGTATTTCTTGGGTATTAAGGATTGTCTCTGATAGCCAATGACCGATATATCATAGCGGTTATATTTACTACAGATTTCTGATGTACTGGACGACTTCCTATCGTAGAGCCACAAACCCTCGTTTCTACGTGTAGTTACAGATACCTGTATGTTAGGTTCCTTATTAGTTACGCAGTAAGTAGTAAGAAAGGACACATGGTACACATTTTTGTATAAAGTGTATTCATCTAATCTATGGAATAATTTAAATCGCCCCCATTTATGTCGTCGAATGGCAAATAAGGTGGCATCGATTCCTTCATCGCCCCCTCAGTTTTGTAGCCACCTTCAATTCAGTCCCACTGGTCTCGCTCGGTGGCCCCTTACATTACATTTGTTTTTATTCAAAACTGCGCACGCGTGAAATCTGTACTCATCCAAAATGCTCTCCCTTCGTGAGATCTACATAGTAAGAGAGTACGATGACAGGCCGCATCGATCTGACTCAAATTCGTGCAAACGAGAGAACAGCACTTGTTAGTGCTAATCATCGACGTATACATATGGACTGCGCGTGACATGATAAGCGCGGGTAGTGCCGGCGTGAGAGAGGGGAAAACGAAGAGGACTAATACTGTCTTTATTTACTCTATCAATCGCGTTTATATTGGCCGCTGCGTTGTCATGGAAATGCGACATGACTGTAGCTAGTATGTTTACGTCCCGAGCCGATAGATAAAGACAGTATTAGTCCTCTTCGTTTTCCCCTCTCTCACGCCGGCACTACCCGCGCTTATCATTGCCACGCGCAGTCCATATGTATATGTCGATGGTGCTAATACTCAACAAACTTCAACTGGAAAAGTATTCTGTAGTACTTGTAAAGTCGATATCAGATCTTCCAATGGGAAACGGCATATCAAAACTAAAAAACGTAATACGGAAAAAACTGACGATAATTTTTCTGATAAACGTTGTGTGACTTGTAATAATGATGTTAAAATCGGTAACTGGTCCAGACATGTCAAATCTGAAAAACGTATATAGAAGTTTAGTCGTAATATTGATGCATCAGGTGCTATCCCTTTAGGCGTCTATTATTGGAGAACTCATAATAGAAAAACTAATGTTTGGGGAATGGGCAGTGGTGAATTTATAACATTGCCTTCAGAAAACGATGAATGAAATCATTTTCCGATTCTTCGTAAAAAGCCAAATTTAGAAGAGACAATAGCAATACCTCAATGCAAAGCAAGTCCTAAAATCGATGAAAATGTAAAAAATGGATAGATTCCGTTCAAAAACCATATCGTGCTCAAATGACAACTACTGAACCTTCACCAAAGGCTGTTTCTCCTGTAGATGAACTGACACAATTTTTAATGAGAAAACCTACTCGTCCATCAAAACCTTCCGAACCGGCTCAGAAAATGCCAACTCAACGATCAAATTCTGAAGTTCAAATTGAAACTCAATGTGGATCTATGCCTAAATTTGAGCCATTCCATATGCCTATTTTCGAAGATGAAGAAGATTCATTTATAACAGTGCCCCCCGCTCCATATAGAGAACATGATTATTTACCGATTCTCCATCAACAGTCAAACACAATTGAGAAATCATCAATACCCGAATCAAGACAAAGTCGTAAGATAGATGGAAATATTCAAAAATGGATAGATTCAGTTCAAAAGCCGTATCATCTCCAAACGGCAATGACTAAACCATCGACATATACATATGGACTGCGCGTGGCAATAATAAGCGCGGGTAGTACCGGCGTGAGAGAGGGGAAAACGAAGAGGACTAATACTGTCTTTATCTATCGGCTCGGGACGTAAACATACTAGCTACAGTCAAGTTGCATCTCCATGGCAACGCGGCGGCCAATAGAAACGCGATAGATAAAATAGATAAAGACAGTATTAGTCCTCTTCGTTTTCCCCTCTCTCACGCCGGCACTACCCGCGCTTATCATTGCCACGCGCAGTCCATATGTATATGTCAATGGCCTAAACCTGTACCACAACCAGATGTACTGCTTGACGACACGTCCCAAGTTTTAATAAATGAATCTACTAGTCCCATGTAGTCATGCATATCACCTCTTGAAGAAAACGTTCATTACGATAGCTATTTCAATCCAGACATTGATTATATAGAAATCCCTTCGCGTACAGTGAATAAAGAAAATTATACATCGGACTCCGATCGAATTAAAAGAATTTTAGGACCGCCTCCATTCTCTACTGACAAACCTATTTTTGACTATTCCAATGAATCAAAAAAATTTGTGAATTCGGGGACGGTGCATTTCGATCTTCCTTATCGTAAAGTGGATTCTGAAAAGGTTGTTGAAACAAATGAACCTGTGAAAGAAAGCAGCTCACCATTAGATGTGCACGGAAATAAATATTGTGAAACATGTAAACAACAACTGAAATATCGAAATTGGGTGCGCCATATTAAATCGAAGAAACATATCAACAAAATTGAACACGAAGTTCAGTCTGAAAAGATTGTTGGAACAAATGAACCTGTGAAAGAAAACAGCTCACCATTAGATGTGCACGGAAATAAATATTGTGAAACATGTAAACAACAACTGAAATATCGAAATTGTGTGCACCATATTAAATCGAAGAAATATATTAACAAAATTAAACAAGAACTGCAGTCACCGTTAAAATTAGTTGAAATATTTCCATTTGATGATTCTATTTTCGCTAATAATACTAGAGATCGTAAACCTCCTTTCAGTGTTCCAGAATTAGGAAAGCCTGTTCACATTAAAAAGTTCATCACAGTTTAAAGTTGTTTCAGCTTATAAAAATTTCATGCAAGATTCTGATTTCACCAAACTAGAAAGCCAGTTAACAAAAGTTATTAATGCTGTATTATTCAATTTAAAAGAAAAACTGGTTTCCAAGAGGGCGATAGAATCAGAATAATAGCAACTAATCCAGGTTTCAATAATCCGATATCGACAGCGATTTCGACTAACACAGATGCTTCTAAATTATTGAAAAGAATTGCCGAAATAATAATTTCTGATCAAAATTTAGATATTCTACAAACAGTATTCCAAGAACAGATATTTAATATTTCAAGAGGTGGTAAAGGAAGAAAAATAATAAACTTGAGAAATGATAGAAGAACTAAGACATGTATAACAGAAATCAGAAATGAGAATAATCTTTGAGGACCTCGAGCACTCATAGTAGCATTATCATATTGTAATGAAGCATCCTTCATTACTTACAAATCAAGTTGAATATCTCAGTACAGTCGAATTACATAGGCGCAGTTAAGAGATCAAACTTCGTGCACATCTATGTATAAAAACTGGTGAACAGAATTCGCCAGCCGGTCACCTGTTCACGTTACGTCACACGCCGCGATCTGTATAAAAACCAGCCCATTTCATAGCGAAAGAGGACTCACTTGCCAGACCAGCACTGAGATTGACCTGCTGTAATTTAATCAACCCGAAGCCGTTGCCATTGTGCAAATCCGAGAGATAGAGAGTGAGTATTAATTGCCGTGTAAAATCTATTCAAGTTATTGAATTAACATTCCAGTATATAAGTCCGATTTCAAATTCAAACTTTGTTAATAAATTTAATAGTCTACAAAACAATCCTGGTTGTTCAGACGAATACGATCCAGCTCCTGCGAATTGTTTTTCTAGAGACTAAGTTAGAATATTGCCCTAGACCGATTTATAGAATTGTGAATAAAGTCGCAGTCGAAATCGCTGGAGAAATCAATCCTGGTAGCTTGGACGAATCCAGCTCCTACGAATTGTTTTCCTAGAGACTGAGTAAGGATATTGCCCGAGACCGATTTGTAGAATTGTGAATAAAGTCACAGTCGAAACCGCCAGAAAAATCAATCCTGGTAGCTTGAACGAATACGATTCGGCTCCTGCGAATTGTTTTTCTAGAGACTAAGTTAGGATATTGGCCGAGACCGATTTGTAGAATTGTGAATGAAGTCACAGTTGAAACCGCCAGAAAAATCAATCCTGGTAGCTCGGATGGATACGATCCAGCTCCTGCGAATTGTTTTTCTAGTGGCTAAGTTAGGATATTGCCCAAGACCGATTTGTAGAATTGTAAATAAATTCACAGCCGAAACCGCTGGAAAAATCAATCCCGATAGCTTGGACGAATACGATCCAGCTTCTGCGAATTGATTTCAGGGGCTACGTTGTAATACTTTCCGAAACCGACGTGTGAAATTATTAAGTTAATTATAGCCGAAGATAGCGGACAATTCAACCTGGTCCGTTAGGCCCCGCTCCGTAAGAAAATACGTCTGAAATACAGGTCAGCGCGAACATACGATCCACGCTCCGTCGAAGTTAAAGGTGTAATAAATATTTAGATTGTCGCGATTCATTTCTAGACCTAGGGACAAAAACTTGTCTACCATCTCACGCAGATGGTGGAGACTACCGACGATAGGAAAACATCTCATTAGCGAGTTAATTCATACACGGAAAACGAACACATTAAACGGCCTGGTCCGAGCAAAATTTTGTAAATAGATTGTACATAGCTAGTGTAAATGTAAATAGGGATAATTGATAAAATAAGTTGAACAAGAAATATCTGTTTTATTTGGCAATCCACACAAAAGAGGAACAGCAATTTTAAAACCTACATAAAAAGGGAACCTGGACCCTCAAGAAACCCGAGCAGGTCAGTTACTGTCATAAGAGGACAGTAAGTGACAACCTCCCCACTTGTAATTAACCATTCAAGCGGAGGAAGGTTACAATATCAAACGAATGAAATACTAGGTAGGGACCTAACGCAGAACGAAATAAAACATATACGTATAGGTAGAAAGATACAAAAAGATTTAGCAGTTCAATTATGTGAATGTTTTGACGACTATAACGAAGAAGGATTTACATTGGAAGACTTTAAAAAATCGGAGGAATTTTTGAACATTCAGATTAAAATTATATATGTCGATAATCTAAACAGTATTATATATTCTGGAGAACACAAAGAAATCAAAGTATACCTTTATAAAAATCAGAACCATTTTGATGTTATGAGTAGTATGTCAGCATTTCTAGGACGATCATATTATTGTGAAAAATGCGATAAGCCTTACGAACAAAAAAATAAACATAAATGTACAAGTCAAAGAAAAATATGCACTTTATGTAAACAGCTGGAGCATAATGAAACAAGCAAATCCGAAATTTTATGTGCTGAGTGCAATAGGTTTTGTTTCAACGAGAAATGTTTAAGTAATCATGGAGAGATTTGCAGTTATATATATATATGCACTAAATGTAATAGATTGTGTAAACGACATTCGGAGGAGCACATGTGTGGTTTCGGAAAATGCATTAACTGCAAGGAATTGGTTGAATCGGACACTCATAAATGTCACATGATGAGGAAGAAAGCCAAAGGCGGCTTCTGTGAAGAAGACTGTATTTGTAATGGTAAATCCAATGAACAACAAGAATCCTGTGGACATGTTACAAAATACATATGGTTTGATTACGAAGTCCAACAAGACACTGGAATTCATATATATTGTGGGGATCAGATCTTAAGTTGGGCGGTTAGCCCTAAACTGACCCGTGGTCCTGGTGAGGGTATAGGGAATAGAAACACATCACTTTACAAAAGGGTTACACTTTACTTAAACTTAGAGTTCGACGCCATTATAGCTTAATGTCTTACTCTATAATCATTACAATAATTACAAGTATGGATCATTCACAATACCATCCATCCGCATCAATGATGTATGAATATACTATTCTTATTCTCAATGCTCTACATAATTATATATATTATGTCATTACTGTTTATTGTTGTTGTTCTACTAAACTAGCCTAGAATGTCAAGGTATCTGGGCCAGTTAATATGTATAATATATTGACGTATTGCTTGGTGGCCCAGATCCGAGATCTAAACATGTACTTACATAACATTCAATATAAATAAGGTCATCTTCTATAATTCCGGGATTCTAGGTAAACTCGTATAGGGATGGAAGATTCCTATACTAAACATCCCTACGCGGGTAAAAAAATGTTCAATTGACAGAATAACATTTTTTTCCCATTGACGTACCTCATTTTCATCTTACAAACAACATTTTTTCTCATCTAATCATGGTACACTTTTAGTCTGTTTTTATGTATTTCTACTTGATTGTTTCCTACTTTTATCACTACATTGGGGTTCCTTTCTTCCGTAATCACGAAAGGACCCTTGTATTATAATTGTTCAAGTTTATTTTTCGGAACACTTTTCACTAATACCTTATCACCTATCTTAAAATTAACAATATTACAATTTTCTCTAGATTTTTGCACACGTTCCAGTTTCGATACTATCAGATTATCCCTAGCTTCTTCACATGCTTGTTGAAGTCGATACTTCAACTCAACCGGATAATTCTCGAAGTTGTACACGGGTTCTACCTGTTCCGTTATGTTGGAAGGTAAATTACACGATTTCCCGAACACTAGGTCGTGCGGTTTGTACTTTGTTCCCGTATGAACTGTGTTGTTGTATGCAAAAGTCCAAAATGGTATCCATTCGGTACATGAATCTTTAAATTTTGCCACTTGAATTCTTAAATACGCGCCTAGGTGCTTATGAGAATTTTTGAGGGCTCCCATCGTTTCATGATGATAAGCTGTTGAATTTAGCTGTTTTATTCCAAACACATGACAAGATTGCTTGAACACTTCCGACAAAAATTCTGTACCCTGGTCGTGGGTATTTCCCTGGGAATCCCATACCTTAGTACAAAATTAGTGACGAATGCTTTTGCAACTGTGCTAGCTTCTTTATTAGGTATTGGATAAGCTTCGACAAATTTACTTAATTCACATTGAAGAGTAAGTATATATCGATCGTCACCGATTTCGTTGCCTATCGGACCTACTAAATCAAGAAACACCTTCTCAAAAGACGCTGATGCTGTGGTAGTCACTGTTAGTGGTTCTTTGGTAGGTCTAGAGTGTTTATATCGCTGACAATCGTCACAGCGTTTTACAAACTTCTCTATATCTGACCTTAGACCTGACCAAGTATATTTTTATTTTATATTATTGAACATGCGGTTTATACCTGCGTGTCCTCCTGTTTGTAATGTATGAAAATCATTTAAGATTAATTGTCTACATTCTTTTTCATTAATTGTTAATACATCTGGTATAACATTTATTTTTAATCCTATTTGAATATCGGCGGATTTTATTTCTATTATTTCTTTATTTAGCGGGCTTATTAATTCCTTATTTTTAGAATTTTTCATGATGCATATTTCAGCAATATTGAAATCCTTACATAAATTTTCAACACTTCTCAACAATGCCCTTAGGTACAAGGCCGATCGAAATTGTTGTTTTATGTAAATCAATTTTCTTTCTTCATCATAATATAATGAATTGTTAAAATTTTTGTCTAGACATTTTTCCTTGTTTAATTCATCAAATTCTTCCTCAGATAACACTTCTAGTAACACACAATCGGTAGGACGTTTTATAAGTTCGACTACTCCCGGGTGATCAATCCTATTAGTGTCGTAATCGTTCTTATTAATTTGTCCTTCCTTTTCTGCTCTTACCTTTTGTGCTCTTGTGATTGCAAATATTTTCTCCGATGTTTTATCACACATCGTTTTGAGTTCTGATGATTCAATACGAATCCTTGATAAAGCATCGGCTGTAACATTATCCGTGCCTTTTATATAATTTATAGTAAAATCATACACTTCTAGAGTCAGTCTAAATTTAGTCAATCTACTAGATGGGTTTGTCATGCCAAAAAGATATACCAGCGGTCTGTGATCAGTGTATATATCAAAGGTTCGACCATATAGATAGGGTCTGAAATGTTTTACGGCCCAAACTATTGCCAAAAGTTCTTTTTCGATGGTGCAATAATTTTGTTCTGCCTTGTTTAATGTTCTGCTGGCATATGCGACAGGTCGGTCGTCACTGTTAGATAACACCGTTCCTATCGAATATCCCGATGCGTCACATTTCAAAATGAATCTTTTCAAAATTTGAGTATTGCAGGATTGGTGTGCTCATGAGAGCTAGTTTCAGGGTTTCGAAAGATTTTTGACACTTATCGTCCCAATTGAAAGATGCATTTTTTCTTGCTAATTGATTTAAAGGATTTGCGATTTTTGCGAAATTTGGAATAAATTTTTGATAGTAGTTTGCGAAAGCTACAAAACGCTTTGCATCTCCGGCGTCCTTTGGAACCGGATATTGCTTAATAACATCAATCTTTTCCGGATCGGGTGATATCCCGTCCGCGGAAATTAAATGACCCAAATATAAAATTTCTTTCTTTAAAAATTCGCATTTGCTTGGATTTAATTTCAAATTTACATCTTTTAATCGTTGTAAAATTTTTACGAGATTTATGTTGTGTATAGTCCAATCTTTGCCAAAAACTATAAGATCGTCCAATTATATGAAACACGATTCATAATTTAATCCTGTCATAGCCATTGTCATGACTCTGGAAAATACACATGGGCTTATCTTTAATCCCATTGGTAGCCTTGTTAGCTGATACTGACCCCTGTCTGTAGTGAAAGCGGTGCATTTCCTGCTTTCTGTATCTAATTCCACCTGGTAATATCGTTGTGACAAATCCAAATGTGAAAAATATACTACTCCTGATAATGAATCTAGAATTTCTGATATGGAGGGAAGTGGAAACCTATCATCTTCTATCTGTCTATTGAGTAAACGATAGTCTATTACTACTCTCCACTTTTTTACTCCATTTTTGTCTACTTGCTTCATTGGTACAATTAGAAGCGGGGAAGACCATTCAGAGATGGTTTCCTCAATTATGCCATCTTGCAGCATCTTATCTATGTGCTTATGAATTTCATCTTTCTGTACGATTGGCAACCTATACGGTCTCACGAACATTGAACTAGAGTCCTTATTCAGATGAATTCCTTGTTTTGTGATATTTGTTAACGTGAGAGGGTCGTTTTCTAAATGAAAAACATCGGCATATTTTGCACAGATTTTTTCAATAGTCGTTTTTCCCTCTCCGTGTAACGTGTCCAAATTTACTTTTTCTAAAAGTTTCTCCACTCGTTCAACTGACATGTAATCTTTTTTGAAATAACATATATTATAATTCGATAATTTATCAGTAGTAGGGATAAAATTCCTAATTTTCACTTCTCTTTCATTCGAGTTTAAAATACGTACAGGAACTTGACCTTGTACTGGTTTTACAATTGTGCCTGCAATAAAAACACCATTGCAGAATTCCTCATTCAAAACAATGCATTCTTCGTTCTCTCTTACATCGAAGTATCGTACAATTTCACACCTTGCAGGAATTGTTGTATAACACTCATACCTTGAATGAATTGACATTGTAATTTTTTCATTATTCAGCATGAAGGAAAACGTAAACGTTTCATAATTTATTATTGCTTTATGTTTTAAAAAGAAATTTGACCCCAGTATTCCTTGAATTCCGTTAGTAAATTGATTTAAAACTATAAATTCTTGTTCAAATGTTATAATGTTTACTTTTAAATTTATGTTGACGGAGCCTTGTAACATTACGGAACTAGCGATTCCTTGTATGTTTACTTTTTTGTTTTCGTTTATCCTCTCTGAATTTTGAATAACTTCCTTGAAAATGACACTGACTGAAGATCCTGTGTCGATAAGAAAATTTAATCCATTCATTCCATATCTCATTTTCACATAATTCATTCCATTCGTACTTAGATTTTCATTCACTCTATTCGGAACGAAAAAACTGATTCTTAAGTGAACTTTTCGCCTCTTCTTCTGAAGTGCTACTACTATTTTGATTACCTGCCATTTGAGCTGTAAAGCAACCTTGATTTTTGGGTTTGAACCCATTATTATTTTGAAAATTATTTCCAAAAGGTTTGTGTTTGCGTCTTGTTTGACTTTGTTGAAAATTGCTATTGTAACATTGGTTGTTCCCTCTGAAGGGCTTGTATTGTTTTCTATAATTTTGATGCCTTGCGCCAAAATTGCTACCTTGCTTGACTCTATAGTCTCGCATGTGGAATGTTTCCACTTTGGTTTTCTCTGTATGTAGAGATTCATTTTCTTCCACTGCTCCACAAATAGCGTCGGCCAAATTGTCGTAATTTCTAGCCTATACTATTGCGCTTAGGTCGTTATTGTTTAGACCATTAGCGAAAATATTTACAGCTAATCTTTCGTTAACCGACCTCAAGATATTTGCTGTTTCTTTGTTTCCTTTTGCTTGTGCTATTGTCAGATCTACCAATAAACCTTCAACAGTTCCTCCAAATCTATCAATGCTTTTGATTCCTTGCTTTGCGCTATGGAATTCATTTGCGAGGGCAGCCTCCGATTTTCTCGTAAGCAGTTTACCTTTTATGTCCTGAACCAATGCCTCAACTGAGTCGTATGCTTTCTTGACTCTCATTTTGCATTTTGGCTCAGCCTAGTTTTTAAAACGGAATTTATTAAAAATACCCTTCCAGAATTATCTAGCATGTCGCTGTATAATTCAATAGCATCGATTAACTGTTTCGTGACGTCATTATTTCCATTCATTACTGGAAGTAAAGAGGTCGCGGTGCGTAAATCAAACTTTTCAGACATATTTGACGCTTGAACCAATTGAACAAATTAAATACTATTAAAATCTTAATTCTTCTAGAAAAATAAACCTAAGATTGTCTAAAACAGTCATTACTCACATGATGTTCGAAGCACTACACCAATGTTGGTTGACTTCTTCTGATGCCTTTTTTTTTCACCTCTTCGCTTGCATCCTGGATCTTCATCTCGATTTCCATTTGCAATTTCCAATTCCCATTCTACAATTCCAATTCCAAATTCTTATGTCTTCCTGTTAAGCCAATACAATTTGTGGGAGTTACTTCCCTATTCTTTCCATTTGTACGTACATGGATATGGACAGGAAGCGGTTCGCTTCTTTTTTTTCCCATAAGAAAAAAGACTGGTAGAGATCGCCATGTGGGGATCAGATCTTAAGTTGGGCGGTTAGCCCTAAACTGACCCGTGGTCCTGGTGAGGGTATAGGTAATAGAAACACATCACTTTACAAAAAGGTTACACTTTACTTAAACTTAGAGTTCGACGCCATTATAGCTTAATGTCTTACTCTATAATCATTACAATAATTACAAGTATGGATCATTCACAATACCATCCATCCGCATCAATGATGTATGAATATACTATTCTTATTCTCAATGCTGTACATAATTATATATATATTATGTCATTACTGTTTATTGTTGTTGTTCTACCAAACTAGCCTAGAATGTCAAGGTATCTGGGCCAGTTGATATTTATAATATATTGACGTATTGCTTGGTGGCCCAGATCCGAGATCTAAACATATACTTACATAACATTCAATATAAATAAGGTCATCTTCTATAATTCCGGGATTTTGGGTAAACTCGTATAGGGATGGAAGATTCCTATACTACAATATCTCGTGGTAGCACATGACTTTGAAGGCAAAAAATACTCATTTCAAACAAACGAACAATTCTGTAGCTGGTTGATCTCCAAAGAACATAAAAATTATACGGCAATCGCACATTTTGCTAAGGGCTACGACTCGTATTTTATACTGAAATATTGCATGAGTAATACCATCAAACCATTTACAATCTATACAGGTTCAAAATTGATGCTTTTAGAAATCCCACAAATATCGTTAAAAATTATCTATAGTTCGAATTTTGTTCAATCACCGTTGTCAACTTTCCCAAAAACTTTTGGATTGAAGGAACTCAAAAAAGGATATTTCCCTCAATATTTCAATTCACCACAAAACCAAAACTATATCGGTGCTATCCGAACAATGAATTGGCTATAATCAAAAATGATGAAAAAGAAATGTACAGCAAGGAATCAATCATGTGGTTGAATACTTTTGAAAATGTCCAATATGCACTTAACGGAGGAGAAGTTACAATTTGTGGATTTAAAGTCGATGGGTACAACAAAATTGAAAAAACTGTCTATCAATACATGGGTTGTTTCTGGCATGGTTGTAAAAAATATTTTTCTCCGTCTACGATCAACAATATGAATCATGAAACAATGGACGACTTGTACGTAAACAGCGCTAAGAAGTAAACAGATTAGAGATGTTGGGTATAACCTTATCGAAATTTGGCATTGTGAATGGATTAGATCGATAGAATACAGATCAATGAGTAAAACATCTCATGATATCGTTCAGCCTCTTAATCCAAGAGATTCATTCTACGGAGGAAGAACTAACGCTGCCAAATTGAGAATTGAAAATAAAAAGATGAGATATATCGATGTATGCAGTCTTTACCCAACACAATATTATGACTTTTATCCTGTGGGTTTCCCAACAAAAATTATTGAACCATCTTCATTCGATTCATCATGGTATGGATTGATCAATTGTAAAGTATTAGCTCCAAAGAATTTGTATCATCCTGTTTCACCAGTTAGAGAGGGAAAATTAACATTCATATTATGTAAAAAATGTTTTGTGATTGAATGGAGCGAATGCTACCACACCTAAAAGGAAAGAGCTTTTGTAGTGTAACAAGGGTTTAGTACAGTTTATTTCCAATATTGAAAAAACTAAATCATATTCATAAAATTGAAGTTTCACGTAAAATTTAAAATATCTCAGAGCAAAGTAACAAGAACCCAATGTGGTCCGCCACATGGTTCCTGGTTCTCATAAACAACACATTTTGTCGTTGGAAATATGCAATGAATTTCTTAAATAAACACAATTAGTTTCAAAGTAGCTTCTTCGTGGGTGATATATGTTACCATAGCTGCTGAGATCAAGGGGGGTCTTAAAGAAATTCACAAAAGTTTATTTCTAAAGAAAGTCATAAACCTGCCACTGAGAAACGATAAAGGACGAGGAACTAATGGTTTGCTACATAATACATCTTTTGTGACCCATCTGGAGACCATCGTAATTGTACTTAAATATATAGTCTTGAGTATAGCTGAAATAATATGTATATTCAAATCATTAGCAATATTTAGAAAAGGACAGATAAGTTTAGAAATCCCCACCACAGAAACATTCTGAGTGAGAAATCTTAAGAAAGAGGAAAGAATTATAAGTTATCTTACTGCTTATTGGTTTAACCATTCTTCCAAATTTACTAGCAATATTATTGGTACAAAATTAAAATCAAGATCACTATAAGTAAAATCATTGGTTAAACAATTCGGGGATCCTTCCCCAATTGCAGAAGAAGGACGCATTATAAATATCAACAAAATGCGGAAGAACCTTCAGTTATATTTTCTAGCTTGAATTAGTCTCTTGAGACATCACGTGACACTTAATTTCAATTAATTTAACTTGATAGTTTCTCCAGAGTGTTTTTGGTAAGAAGGGTGGATTTCGCTAAATCAGAGTTGTTTTAGATTTTTGATTAAAGATGTTTTTCTCAGTATTTATTAAAGTTAAGTTCAAGAATACTTTCAAATCATTTCATCCATTTTCGATCCCCTAGGTTCATCCTGGTTGAATATCAATTCATTAATCTTAGTTTTATTTCTGTTTTAGTTGATTTTGATTATCTAGGTATTTTATTTGAGTATAGATTTTGATCTTAGTTTTTATTCTTAGTAGTAATAAAGTTAATCATAATATTCATTTTTGTTATCTTTAATTTTCATTCATTCTTTTATTATTATCTTTATCATTTAATTGTTATTTTTTTATTATTAAATTTTATTGTTGTTGTTGAGTACGAGTTTATCTGATTGATATTTAGCGTTTTACCCTTCCTACTTACCTTCCTGTGTGTTAAAATCATAAGTGTCTAGTGAAATTAAAAGGGTGAGTGTCAATGATATTTTTCACGTTTATTCTGGCTAATTAATGATTGAATAAAACTCCAACGTGTCATGGTTCTCTAAATTAAATGGCCACACTGCAGATAGATAAATAAATGTTGATGAATAGGAATAATGTGAATTCCTTAAGTAAAGTTTTATATAGTTTTATTGATAGAGTACCATGTTACAGTAGGGACCTGGACTACCAATAAAGTTAACAAGGCGATTAAAAAAGTTTCCAAAATTGTCGATATATATGGAGTATGGCATTTTGCAGAAAAATCGAATGATTTGATCAGAGGCTACGTTCGCGATTTTATGAAAATAAAACTTGAAGCAAGCTCACATGATTACAATTCGAAAGAAGAATATGTCAAAAATATCAAAGAACGAATGGATATTGATTTGGAACTAGATAAAATTTTACCCAATCCAGGCAAAAGAGCAGTAGCCCAAATATGCCTCAATTCCCTGTGGGGAAAGTTAGGACAAAGACAGAACATGACACAAACAGAATACGTAACTGATCTGAGAAGATGGTACACACTTCTTTTAAATGACAAATTAGAAATTTCCAATTGCATATTTGTAAATGAGAATATTATTCAAGTAACTTACAAATATAGAGAAATGTACGTAGAACATTGTACATCAACTAACGTGTTTATAGCTGCTTTCACAACTTCGAATGCTAGATTACGATTATATGACATGTTGGAGCGTCTTGGAGATCAAGTGGTTTATTATGACACAGATAGTATAGTGTATATTGATAATGGGAGAATCACTGTAACAACAGGTTGCATGTTAGGTGAATGGACAGACGAACTTGCAAGGAACGAGTACATTGAGTCATGTTTATCTACAGGGCCAAAAAGCTATTACTACAAAACCAATGAAGGGAAAGGAATTACAAAAATGAAAGGATTCACATTGAACTTTGAAAATGCTCAAAAATTGAATATAACAGGATTGGAAAACATAGTACACAAGTGACTAGACAAAATTGAATTAAATTATAAAATGATTACAAGAGATACTAAAACGAAGAATCTAGTTACAGAAGATAATGTTAGGAAAGCCTTCAAAATGGACTATGACAAACGGACAATTATTGAGCGAGATGGTATAATTGACTCATTACCTTGGGGTTTTTGAACACTACATTACAGTTTTCTGTAATTCCTTTTCGTAAAAACTGCCACTTATTTGATTTCGAGCTAACTCTTTAATGTGGTATGTGATTGTATTAGTATATGCAATTTTATCGATCACAAAAATTTCTCGCCTCCACGTACTTTGATATTTAATTTGAAATTCTTCTTTTTTACGAGCTATTCTGACACGATCACCCACAGCGGATCTAGGCTCATCATTCCCAACTACGTACATATAAACTGTATCTAAAAGATGCTGCTCGTTAGATTCATTCACTTGGGCATGTGTCATTTTAATAGTGCTATGGACGTTCGAATAATTGTATTCCTCCAATATAGTTTTAACATATGAACCCATCTGAAATTTTTGTAGATCTCAAACTGAATTTATTCTTGTTATTCATAGTTCTATCGAATCTTTCTACAATAGAAGATTTTTCTCCATTTTCGGTATGATACATTTTTATATTGAATAATATAAGATTTTTTTTGAAATCCTTATTCCTGAATTCTACACCTTTAACACAATGCAAATTGGAGAATGATGCACTTTTTTACACTCGTTTAGAATATCTTTAAAGGCAGTAGCAACCTCATATCTATTTTTCGATCTCAGAGCTCTACGCCAAGCAAATTTAGAAAATGTATCAATTACGTTACATATGTATTTAAAGCCATCGTTCTCCTTCTCATATCGAATCATAACTATCAAATCTGCAGCCCACAAGTCATCTATACCTAAAGTTACTATACGGCGCTTACAAAATTTTCTCATAACCGGTCGATGTAATTCTTTTGCTTCAATTTCCTTGACTCCACCACCTATAAATTGGCTTTTTTTTGGCCCCACAAATTTTACAATTGCATGATATTCGTCCTTTATTTCTTTCTGCGTTCACAATGTTAAATGCAATATTTGGTGTTTTCATTCTACATTTCGTACAATAAATCAAATCATGCATCTTGTAAACATCTTAATATTAGCGTGTTGTTATAACAAGTTCAATCCCAATAAATTCAGAAAATGTGATTCATTCTTGTATATATTGACATATTATTCTAATAGCGGCTTCTAAGCAATTAGAGTGTGAGATTCCCGTGGCTGAAAGTTACGGGTCTGTGTTGTCACGTGTCAGTCCTCCGTTCAGATCCCAGCAGCGACAGAAAGTATTTGTTTCAGTTTCATCATCCGCTTGCAATGAAAAGTTTTTGACATACGTGAATGAAAATAAAGTAACACCGTCAAATTGTTAGCCAATAACAGTATTCATTTTTTTGGCGATGTTTAATTAACGAATGGACGTGTCGATGCACCCGCGAAACAATGACAAAGTCAGCTCGATTCAGAGCACGTTGGTGTCTTTGTTTCGAGGGTACTTCATGGGGTACAATTAGTACCTATAGTACACTCGCGGAAATGGTAAATATCCTCACAATCGCTTGTTTCGATAAAGATGTCCAGTGATGTGCCTGCAAAGACGCCTGTGTGGACACCGGTGTAGGCGCCAGCGTTGACATTGACGTTGGCGCGAATGTCGACACCTGTG
This sequence comes from Endomychus coccineus, assembly GCA_958510875.1. Lineage (NCBI taxonomy): Eukaryota > Metazoa > Arthropoda > Insecta > Coleoptera > Endomychidae > Endomychus > Endomychus coccineus. Next base: position 60,446,610 of record OY294070.1, read on the forward strand.
TGTATATCGTATTGATAGTGTCTGTAACGAGATCTCATCGTAACGTAGACGATAGTGCAGTGACCGACATCTGATAAGGCTGTCTGCCCGAAGTGACTCCCTACCTACTTTCGAACCTCACCTACAGCTCGTGCGACAACGCCCTCTCAACGACCTTGTTTACAGGCTGCTTAACGAGAATACGTGCGGTTCGAACCTTCCGATCTGTGACCTATACGTATTCAGGATAACGTTCAACTCATGTTCACGTTAACGTAGATTGTGTTCGCGTTTCGTTAAACTTAACGTACAGTACGATCATCGTACGTTCATGCCGTCTTCAGGGTAACGTTCAACTCATGTTCACGTTAACGTAGATTGTGTTCGCGTTTTCTTGAACGGAACGTACAGTACGATCATCGTACGTTCTGTTTCCGTTAACTGAAATACGTTCGTATATTAATATAATTTCATCAATTTTGTCTTTATATTCATCATTGTTTGATTTTTTGGTCAAATCTATTGAAAGAAATCCATAATCTTTTTTCCAACAATTGCGACACATTGAATAAAACTTAACATATGTCATATCAGAACCGATAGTATCTTCATACATTTTTTTAATGTGATAATTATCTTGTTTGAATATGCAAATAAACTTTAGATTATTCCTAACAACTTTGATATCTACAAGAGTATAGCATTGTGGTAAATATAGGCATGATATATTTTTGTGCCTACCTCTTACAAAATATTTTTTTATCTTTTTCTGATTTTCGAGAATACAGCCATCAAAAACTATTAAACTATTAGAATTACAATCATCAACTGATATAACACTTTCACAATTATCATAAAAGAATGCGATTTGTTGTCCAAGTTCAATTGAAATATCTTCAAACATTCTTTGCAATATTTTATATGTAGACTGTTCTAAAGATTTACTGAATATATAAATATTTTGATAAGGAATCCATCGTTTTGTAATTATATTCCAAACTAAAGTTGTTTTACCACAGCCACTAGAACCGACAATGAGACATCTTAATGGTATCGGAAACCTGATATTCGATTTTGCATCTTTTTCATACACAGGTATTGGCGTAATTTCATACATATTCTCATTCTTATATAAGAGATGCCCTGGATAAAAATAAACGGAAATCGTAGTATTGGTAAAATACGATTAGAAAATCAGATACGTTTAATGAAGATAAAACTTATGAAATAGGTTTATTTGCTTTAGCCTATTCGTATTTGGATAACAGTACTGGTAATTCTATCGATATTAAGATGGACTGCACAATCAGTTTTGAGAAAAAATTAATAAGCTAGAATTAGAAAGTGGTATGTATCTATTCAATCAAGGAATTGAATCAGAAAATCGCTGAATATGTTGCAAAATTAGAGTATATATTCTATTTAAATATAGGGATAGGTGGTAAAATTATAATTATCAGTGACATAAACTTTTTTATGGATAAAAAATTATGTAAATATTTGGGGTTCAAATTTCGGGAAGAATTTTTTGAAGACTTGCCTTCACGCAATGACATAATTACAGTTGGTAAAACTGAAATTGTTGGAGATTATCCTGTCAATCAATATCAAAAAAGAAAAAATACTGCTGTTGCAGAATTGCATTGCGATATTATCGAACCTAGCATAACTTCTCATGAGTCGAACCAACATATCCACAGTGAAGAAGAATTGTTATATGTTTTCAAATATGACACGTCTGGTGAATTTGAGAAACCCCCAGAAATATTGTACGTACCATTGCAGAAGAATATTAAAAGTGTTCAAGACATAAGAATTACCATAATTCTCAAAATAAATTAATGGGCTTTACAGATTTTACAGTCTATTTACATTTGAGGCAAATTGCACAAGATGGGGACTAATCAGATCGAGGCTTTGTAAGGAACCTACACATAATAAGAGCGAAACATAAAAACAACGGATAGCATGAATATTGATGCAAATGAATTAAAGCGAATTAAAACCAATCTTACAAAAAAATTGGGAAAAGCAAGGAACTCTCAAATACCGAATCTTCAAATTAAAAGTAAAGAAAAATTGAATAATTTAGAATCTGAGGATGAAAAAATATCGGTAGAACATTATAAGTCACATTACTGTTGACGCAGCAGCACATCTTGCTGACATTGAAACAAGGAATCGGAACATATTAAGAGAAAAAAGAGTGGCAGAAGTCGGAAGTGAGGAGGCCAGAGAGAAAATGTATAAGCCTATAACTGCAGCATTAGAAAAATTTGAATCCGCCGTAGACGAAGTTACTCAAGGTGTTCATAAAACCGATGAGGGAATTAAAAATGTATTAGCGAATTCCCTAATAATCCTGAAGGTCTAACTCCTGTTGGTGAAAATAGATTAAGTGGACGAGTTCTGCGCCAGGAAGTGACGTCCTCGACCGGATGTTGCGCGCGCAACTTCGGATGTAACGTTACTAACCCGCGAAATTCAAACGTGTCCATAGAGCTTACGATGATCACCGAACTTCCGACCATAGAGGTCTGGGTCATAGAATGTGAGGTTAGTTGGACGTAACGTTACTAACCCGCGAAATTCAAACGTGTCCATAGAGCTTACGATGATTATAGAACTTTCGACCATAGAGGTCTGGATGTGAGGTTAGTTGGATGTGACGTCATCGAGCCGCCAAATTCAAACGTAGAGGTGTTTTGGTGATGTTTATCATGGCCGACGTTGGAAGCGAATGTCAGAAGAATAAACGTCAAAACCACAATATGACTGATGTTGTAGCTACATCGCCGTCATCTTCTGATGAACCGATGAACTATCATACTTAAATGTCAATGTCAGACCAGTTAACTTCAAACGACTACATCTATGAATGAACCGATCAACCGTCATGCATACCTGTAAACGTCAGAAATGTTAATGTCAAGGGACGACATCTATGAGGTCACAATTCAAAATATGACTGATGTTATAGCTACATCACCACCATTTCTTAATGAACCGATGAACTATCATACTTCAATGTCAATGTCAGAACAGTTAACTTCAAATGACTAAATCTATGAATGAACCGATCAACCGTCATGCGTACCTGTCAACGTCAAAGGACGACATCTATGAGGTATCTTGTTAATGTTTTTGCGCGGGAAATTTATGAACCGATGAACTATCATAGCTGGATGTCAATGTCAGAACAGTTAACGTCAAAGGACGACATCTATGAGACTCCAATTCAAAATGTTACCGATGTTGTAGCCTATATCGCCATCTATCACTAAACCGATGAACTATCATAGCTGAATGTCAATGTCAGAACAGTTAACGTCAAAGGACGACATCTATGAGGTATTTTGTTAATGTTTTCGGGCGGGAAGTTCCATCTCAATTCAAAAAAACGATATATTAATGAACTATCATAGCTTGATGTCTATGTCAGAACAGCTAACGTCAAAGGACGACATCTATGAGGTGTTTTGCTGATGTTTGCGAGAGGAATTTCAAAAATTTGACTCATGTTGTATCTATACTGTCATTTATTATTGAACCACACCGTAATTCCAAAAATAATGAACTTTTAAAATAACCTACAAATTTCCTAAACGTTAAATGATTACTTACGTATATGAAATAATTACACCAGAAACCACATTGAGTATATGAGAACACGTGGAAGCAATTAATTTTGCATACACCTGCGTCATCACATTCAGTTTATACGAGAATAATTGAATACAATGGATTCATTCATTAGGTCAACAAATAACAATAAGTGATATACTCTAGTCTAGACTTGCTAGTAAGCGAATTTAGTTGTCATTTCATTAGTCATCACTTATGTAAGCAACTGTGAGTGGAATTAGTTATCTAGGAATGCGATTGCATGATCTTAGTCATTATACATTCGATCCTTAAACAATCAACTCGTGTTTTGTGTAGTGCTTATATCTAAAAGGTGAGTCTATATTATTATTTTACTAAGAAAACTATTATTTCAAATTGACTCCATATCAATAAGTTATTTTTCACTTCAAATTGAAACAATTCGAATTAACTCCATATCAATAAGTTGTTTTTCACTTCAAATTGAAACAATTCAAATTAACTCCATATCAATAAATTGTTTTTCACTTCAATTCCACATGTAAAATTCGTCTTTGTTGTTATATGTTATTAAGGACTCTCATTTTTGTTTTTAGAGAAACGGATTTTTCGAAAATAAGATCAAGAGTTTGAAACCAACCAAAACAAAATTTGGTGCAGCTGTTCTGGTGGAGCTTGCAGAGTTTTCAGTGGTTCCTACCAAAACGTGATAAGATTTCTCCAATAGTAGAAAACTATAGACTAACTTTTCCAAGGGGAGGAAAAATTAAGTACCGACAAGTATTGATATAGGAGCAGAGAGGAAGTAGCAGCAGCAACCTTAACGTTAAAATCGTTTCATTTATTGTAAGGTGAGGTGTTTATCCTATTATTATTATGGAGTCGTCGCGAAACTTAGTTCTGAAACTGTTGAAATTATCGGTAAAGCTCATAAGAACCTCGTTAAATCAAAATTCTCTCCTCAAGAGACACAAAAGTGGATAGATTTTTGTACTAAGTATGTACAAACTTTTAATAGGCATTTCAGTGAAGATTCACTCAATTTAGGGGAGAAAAATCAAGTTCAAGCTAATGTGGGACATATAAGAAGATTCAAAATTTTATTACAAATTCGAAATAAACCCGCCCCCTCAAATAAAAATCGAAGCGATCGTATTCGTTGGGAAGATGGTAAGTCTGCATTTTCTCAACGAATTCGAACTGGGTTGATAATAAATATTTCACATTTTGACCCATTAAATTTTTTGTATGATGCTTTTAATCTCTTTAGTTCTAGAGTTGTCAAAATTTTACATATATACAATTTTATTAAAGTCACCACAACATTTTGTTGTGAATATATCAAACCCAATGTTAATGAAGAGCTTATACAGGTAGAATTCAAATATTTTCATACAAAATCCGCTCCGATAGATACTTTGACCAATTTATTGGAGTGGTTTAAGGAGTATGTCATTGGTAAACTCCAAGTTAAACTGGAACAATTCGCTGAAAGAGATAGTGGGTGGAGCCTCAGAGATGTGATAAGTCTAGAAATCAATATTAATAAACATGAAACTATCAATTCAGATTCTTCCTATATTGTTTTACCTAAAGCAATCCAACTTAAGCATGCAGTTATTAACATTAAAAAATATGACGAATACTGTTTTGCTTGGGCAGTTACAGCTGGATTGCATCCTGCTACTAACACACATCCAGATCGAGTATCTTCATATCCACATTTTAGTACAGTTTTGAATTTGCAAAATTTAACATTTCCCCTACCCATTTCACAAATCCCTATATTTGAGAAAAATAATAATATTTCTATTCATGTGTTTGTTCTACAATTATGTAAAAATGGAAATGGGAGAAATTAAAGGTTCTCCCTGCATACCTGACCAAAAATAAACTCGAAAAACACTTCAATTTATTATTGATTCAAGACAAGTATTACCGCGAAGAGGAATCATCATCCTCCTCCTCCATTCAAGTAGATCCGATAGTGAAATTTCATTACTGTTTAATTAAAAATTTATCAAGATTAGTAAATTCTCAAATTACCACCAGAAATAAAACTTACTTATGTGAGAGATGTTTGAATAATTTTAAAAGTGAGATTAAGTACAATAATCATATCGAGGATTGTGGTAAGATGAATACTTGTAAAATAACATTCCCCGAAGAGGATTATTTGAAATTTAAAAATCATTCAAACAAACTGCCTGTACCTTTTATTATCTACTTTGATTTTGAAGCTCTATTATTACCCATCCAAAACTGCTCTCAATCTAGTGCAAATTCATACACAAACAGAACGCAGCTACATGAAGCTTACAGTGTAGGCTTCTACCTGAAATGTCATTCCAACGATTCCCTATCACGTTACAATAGTTATAGAGGGCCTAATCCGGCTAAATGGTTGACTGAACAATTAGATAAAATTGGAGAATTCATGGATCTAAAACTAAAATGAAATATACCCATTGATTTTGGTGGTATTAGTATAGTCAGTATAATGTATGAAACCAAATGTCACATTTGTGGTGTGTTGTTCAAAGAGGGTGACATTCGTGTTAAAGATCATTGTCATTTTACAGGAAAATATCGAGGATTAGCCCACCAAAATTGCAATTTAAATTATAAATATAAATTTGTGGTACCGGTCGTAGCTCACAATTTGAGTGGGTACGATATGTTTTTATTAATTAGAGATTTGGCTAGATCGTCTAAACAAAATATTCAGGTGCTCCCCTTGAATAAAGAGAAATATATAAGTTTCACCAGAAGCTCCACAAATTCTATTGTTAAATTTCGATTTATAGACTCGTGTAGATTTTTGGATTCAAGTTTAGATAAATTAGTCTCTTATTTGAGTGAGGATGACTTGACTATTTTGAAACGTGAGTTTTCCCACTTATCTCAAGAAAATTTCAAACTATTAACACGTAAAGGAGTTTTCCCATACGAACACATGGATGAGTGGGGGAAATGAAACGATGAAAATCTTCCTCCGATCGAGAAATTCTTCAATAAACTTCGAGATGAATCGATAAGTGAGGAAGATTATCAACACGCTCAATCAGTTTGGAATCGATTTGAGTGTAAAAATTCAGGTGATTATTCGGATTTGTATTTGAAAACAGACGTTTTATTGCTGGCCGATGTATTCGAGAATTTCCGAAACAAATGCGTGGGCCTGTTTGATTTAGATCCCGCACACTACTTCACTGTTCCATCATTCACATGGGATTGTATGCTAAAATATACAAACGTATCGCTACAATATTTAAAAGATATCGATATGGTATTATTTTTGGAACGGGGGATTAGAGGGGGTGTTAGTCAATGCAGTAATCGATTTGCAAAAGCCAACAATAAATATATGCATAATCACAATCCACAAGAAGAAAACAGTTATTTAATGTATTTCGATGTATGTAATCTATATGGGTGGGCTATGATTCAATATTTACCTTACGATGGGTTTAAGTGGATTGAAAATGTTGATAATATCGACGTACAACATGTTTCCGATGAAAGCCCTATCGGGTACATTCTAGAGGTTGATTTGGAGTATCCTACAACATTGCATGACCTTCATAAAGATCTCACTCTTTGTCCAACTCATACAGCTCCACCGGGTAGTAAATTACCAAAATTATTAACAACTTTTCATAAAAAATCAAGATATATCATTCATTATAGAAACTTAAAACAATGTTTGACTTTAGGAATGGTACTAACTAAAGTCCATAGAGTTCTAGAGTTTAAACAAGCGCCGTGGTTGAAAGCCTATATTGATTTGAATACTAGATTGAGAGCGGCTTCTAAGAACGCCTTTGAGATAGCACTATTCAAGTTGCTCATCAATGCTATTTTCGGGAAATCGATGGAGAACGTGCGAAAGCATAGAGCGGTCAAATTAGTTAACAAATGGTATGGACCTTATGGAGCTCGTTATTATATTTCACAACCCAATTTTAATAGTAGTTAAATATTTGAAGAGAATCTAGTGGCCATTGAACAAAATAAATTAGAAGTGTTATTCAATAAACCAATTTACGTGGGTATGACGATTTTGGGCGTTTCTAAAACATGTGTGTACGATTTTCATTACAACTTCATGCTTACACTTTATAAAGATCCTGAAATGATAAGATTATGTTATACTGACACAGATAGTTTGATCTATCATATAATTACTGATGATGATATTTATCAGAGCATCATCAATAAATATATTCATAAATTCGATACGAGCGATTATGCGCTAAACAACAACTTTGAGATTCCACTTGTAAATAAAAAAGTAGTCGGCTTAATGAAGGATGAGAATGGGGGGATGATTATGGATATGTTTGTAGGGTTAAGATCCAAGATGTATAGTTATACAGTTCAGGATCGTAACCCAACAAAGAAAGCGAAGGGGGTGCGGGATTATGTGTTGCGGAACACAATCACATTCGAAGATTATGTTAGATGTTTAGAAGAAGGCATTGAGATGTATCGCATACAAAGATATATCCGCTCATTCGATTTCAAATTGTATACAATCGAACAAAATAAAATTGCCCTCAGCCCTTTCGACAGCAAAAGACACATAATTGGTAATGGGATAAACACTTTACCTTATGGTCATTATTCTTTATCACCATAATTGTATAAGTTTATATATCCATCATATTATTGTTCATACTTCATATCTGTGTTTATTATTGTTTTATGAAAATAAATAAAATATTTCTATGATAATGATGATTTGTTTCATTTTCCTCTCTCCCTTTACAGCAAACCGAAAGACTATTTTTCATAAAAATCATTTATTGTTCTAAATCATACATAACCTTATTTTTATATATAACATTTCTCTAAGTGTATTAGTCAATAAACAAAAAAAATTTGTTGATGAAATATCGATAAAACAATACAAGAGTTCTAATCCACTAGCATGGTTAGTGATTTCACGTACATCTTGCTCACTCAAGCTCTAAATCATACATAATTTTATCCTTATGCGAAAACATAAACTCTCTAAGAGTATTAGCTAATAAGCTTTCTGGTGCAACATCTATAAAACAATACAAAAGTTCCATATAACTAGCAAGACCCCTCATTGATTTAATTATTGCAAAGACCTTATAATAATATGAACAAAATTCAAGTTGTTCAAGGAACGACACTCGATGAAATAACACTTCATCGTTAATTCTAATGATTTCACGTACATCTTGCTCGCTCAAATAAAAATCAGTATTGTGCTTGGTGACTTGAAGAACTTCAACGCTATTCGCATAAACGCACTGTAATATTAGACAATAATATCCACATGCTATAGGTGTAGAATCGAAATGTGCATGTTGACTCTCAAAGAATTCCTTGATCTTCATCCGCACTATATTGATGAAGTCGTTCCATTCGTATCTTCCAAAGACGAGTTTTCCATATTGATTTCTTTGATGCAACGAGATAGTTGAAGTGAATTTCCTCACAGGGCTTAGTCCACATCTGACCTCCAAATTTTCTCTCAGTGGGTAAACCGTATTCATTAATAGAAATTGTTCATGTTTTCAGGCTATTTCAATTTTTTCTAAAATTCTATCCAACTCTTCATCACCACTAATACTACTACTACTATTCGCGTTGGAAAACCGACTATCTTGCAAAGACATTTCGCAACAACTGACTGTTGCATTCAAACTTCTCTACCACCAACACATACCAAATATTTATCTGAACATGCGCAGATCATACTATATCGGTATTCTGTATCCAACTCTTATCCTCCATACCATACCATTTAACTAGCATTTTATTACCTTTTTTTCGGAGTACTTTCTCAATTAAATATACTTCGGGTTGCTTCGTTCTTTGTAATTCCTCTTCGTAGAAGCATCCGGTGATTGGGGAATCTTTCATGTCTTTGAGTAGATAAATAACAGGGTTCGTAATTTTAACTTTTATAATTTTAAATAATTCCGCTGACCAATTAGGCGTATACGATTTTTCGAAAATACGTTTTGCCTTACTGATACGCACCACATCTCCAACGTTGTATTTGTGTGGTAGAACTAGCTTGACGTGTGAGTAGCATCGCTTCAATATCTCACTTTCGGTATGTTTTGTCACTTTACACGGAGCCAGATTGATCGTTCTATGCTTACGCTTGTTATATTTTTCAGTGATCTCTTCGAGTATATCAAACCATTTGTATTTCCCACTCAAACTGAAATGTTTATAGAGCGCTTCTTTCAACGTTCGAATAACGCGTTCTGCAATGGCTGCTTTTTTTACAGAATAAGTATTATATTGATTGATTTTATGTTTCTTCATCAACTCTTTAAATTGCTTATTGAAGAACTCCTTTCCTTGATCGCTTTGTAAATGTGTGGGTATACGCCCGTTAGATTTCAAAAAAATAGAGTCAACAGCCTTCCGAACCTCTTCAGCCGATTTCGTTTTCAACGGACGAGTCTATAGATACTTTGAGAAGCAATCAATCATCACTAAAATGAATTTAAATCCTCGATTTTCACGCGCATAATTACCCATTTCAGCCAGATCCATCTGCCACAGATCATCTAAACCTTTTATGATTGTTCGGCGGCGTTTGAAATTCTTTCTACTTGGTTTATGGAGCTCATATACAACTTGTTCTTTACCTTGTTGCAACATGCTGAATTATCGCATTAGGATTGACTCTATCAGAATTTCCTCCCAACACAACCAATTTGCTATCAATATTCTTCAGACTAGTGATGAATACATTTTGTTGTGTAGTTATATTATGAATGTCATTAGTTAATTTCGCAATATCATCCTCAGTCTGTTTCTTATATACGTCTATCACTTTCTGCACATCGGTTTGAAGATTCTTCAAAGCTTTATTCATAAGATTATTAGCCTTTGCATACTTGTCAAGAAGTTCCTTCAACCTTTTTTCCACTTCAATTATCGCGCTATCGACGTACTTCTTATTCGCAGCATCGTTATTTAAAGTAGGTGTTTTCATATTGGAAATTTTTAAATTTTTAATATCCACATCACCGTCTGGTGTATGAGTCAAAACAATCTTAAACATCGAGCGTATTCGGAGAACATCGACGCTGTCCACTACACCGTCTCCTCCGCTCCTAGATCTTCTACCAAACTTGTCGAGACTCATCATATAACTGTTTCAAACGCTATTGTATCTCATCTAATAAATGATATCTGCCTCTTGAAGTTCATTTATAATTGCAACAATCTCATTATCGTGCGACGTATTCCCAGCTTCTTGAGAAGCAATCAATAGTTTTAGGCGTTCCACAAGTTCGTTTGGATCGTCCCAGTACACCTACTCCACTGGTTCGTTGTTATATGTCAATTGCATACCGCTACCGAGAGCTTCCTCATGAATTAGAGGTCGAATTATTTTAATGTACTTGTATCTTCGAGTACCTTTCAAGTTTCCAGCACTATTTCTGTGGGGATTTGTCAAGTTCAGAATCATCCTGTAATTCATTTTATCTTTCTTGGGGAAATTTCTAGGTTTGTCATAGAATATAAGTTCATACAGACCGACGGTACTTTTGAATTTTCTCCCTTGTGTCACGATAGTATCTCTATTTTTGAAATCGATTAATTTACCTCCTAAATTGCGATTAAACGAGCTGGAGGTAAAAAGCGTATCAGAGTACCAAGAGTAATACCACTACCAAAATCTGGAGGATTCCTCCCACTATTACTACCCATCTTGGGAGCTCTAGGAGCCTTAGGCTCGGTTGCAGGAGGTGCGAGTACCATAGCGAATGCAGTAATAAATGCTAAGAATGCGAAAAAGAAGCTTGAAGAAGATCAACGTCACAACAAAGCTATGGAATCGTTGGGTAAAGGTTTATATTTGAGACGAAATGCTAAAGGAGGCCTGGGATTGTTTTTGAAGAAGCAACAAAAAAACTTCCAATAAAGCTACCCTATGATAGACCGCTGAACGATCGGGATTTGGTGCGTTTCGCAAATAAAATGAAAATACCACATTTTCGAGGTGTCTTTATGCGAGACAATCTACCTAGAAAACCGTGGTGTCAAGAACGCATCATTTTAAATTTAGATTTAGTGAGAAACAGCGGAACTCATTGGGTAGCATTCAAGAAAAACGGTAACGATGTAGAGTATTTTGATTCGTTTGGAAATTTAAAACCACCGAAGGAACTCGTTCGATATCTGGGTGGGAACGTTCGGATTTCCTATAACAACGATCCTTTTCAGAAATACAATCAAGTAATATGTGGACATTTGTGTTTGAAATTTCTCAGTCTTACCTAAACATTTAGCGAGTAACAACCATCATGGATTTCGCTTCGGCATTAATACAATACATATGCGAAACTGAAGGAGGAAGTAGTTTGAGAACAATAATTAATTTTATTTACGATAATTTGATCGAGGCTATCAATAAACCTACGAGCGAACTTACACGTAAGAATTTAATGTTTCTACCGATGGAATACATCCTAAAACATTTGGATGTGGTGTTTCTCAGTCAGAATGAGGTTCCGGAACATATGTTCGAATACCTTCATCGTCATATGCAGTGTAAGGAACATGTCGATGAAGATTGCGATGGTCCACAACCCCCACGCAAACTATGTTCTCAATGTTTATCTGAGCAGATTTCTCACATCATGGAGAACGAGGAAATGACTCATCATGAGAAGCAAGTGTTGATAGAAGAAGTTTGCAAAGACGACCCATACTTTATGAAATCATACTTATTCCATCTATTAATGTTAAAATATAAATAGAGATGTTTCAATAAATTTTTATTGGTATCATGTCTCAGTTGTTCACGTTAACAAGCACCAACCATATATTCTCGTTCACACCGCAGATTTCGATTGTGCTGAGGCCAGACAAAAAATATTATTTAGCATTGTTGGGATTCACTTCCTACAATTCCATACCGAATATCGACAACGAAAAATTCTACTATTACGAGAATAAAACTTTGAAAGAAATCGCAATACCTGCAGGTAACTATGAAATAACCGATATCGAAGAATTGATTAAAAGGAATCTGAAGCAGAAAGAAGATATATTCTCACTGAAACCCAATAACAATACCCTGAAGTGTGAAATATTCAGTACACATTTCGATATATCGTTCGAAAAAGATGATAGTTTAGCTAAAATATTGGGTTTTTCACGTAAAGTATTAAAGAAAGGTGTATTGCACGTTTCCGATCTACCTGTGAACATTATAAACGTTACAAATATCCGTTTCGAATCAAACATCACCGTGGGAGCGTTCTATCGAGACAGACCTGCGCATACGATTTACGACTTCCCAATAACCGACGATCCTGGTTATAGAATTGTGGAACGACCAAAAAATCCTCTATATTTACCAGTGTCCAATATCGGTGAGATTACCAACATCACCATACTCGCTTTGGATCAACACTCTAATCCGGTTAATTTTCGCGGGGAAGAAAGTATTCTCCATCTACATTTACAAGAAGTCTGAAATGTGTTTGGTTGTTGGAGACAATAAAAGAACTTCACACATCCCATCTTCATCAGTCTTCAACAAATCACCAAAACCGCGTGACGTACTCACCAAAGCTAATCAATCAGTTCTACAATCTCTTGGGTTTCGACTTAAATTTGAAAAAAAGCCTAAGCGGAAGTATGTAGGTAACAATGCTATCAACGATGTGGATTTGAACAACAGTGTTGTCTCATCAATTTTTGATATCTATCAAGAACCGAAATTCGATGAGTCGATACGAAAAGCTGAATATAGATCGATCACACCTTTCGTTAAGGCGTTCAATAACAGCGATATTGTGGAGTTTGGAATGAATCAAGTGGATGCATTTTTTCCGATGAAAGATACCCTATTGGCTATCAAAGGAAAAATAGAAATAACTGGAGCTGGGAATGTCTCAATAGTACCTAATTATGGAGCCTTTCTTTTCGACTCATGCCCTTACAGCGAAAGTGGGCGAGACATCGAAACTGTTCGAGATCCTGGAATAGTTAGTGCTGTAAGGGCATTCACTTGCTACACTCCTACTGATTCTACGCATATGTCTATTGCCGGTTGGACTTACCCCGAAGAAAGTGTAGTTTTAGATCAAAGTAAAACTTTCAGCTTACTGATTCCACTAAAGCATATATTCAACATTTTCAACGATTATTCTATGATTACATTTGGGCGACAAACAATTCGATTGGTGCGATTGTGTTATAATTGCAAACAATGCTACCACAGTTAAATTTTCGATTGACAGTATGGAGTTGAAAGTCAAATATATCTTTCCCAACGACATAATTAGAGAAAAGCTATTGCGAGCCATCAAAAGTGATATACCCATCCTAATTCCATTCAGAAAATGGGAATCACATGAATTGCCTGCTATAACGACCGACGCGAAAAGGGAAATTTGGGCTGTCAAGACTAGTGCAGCAGTTGAAAAACCGCGTTATGTTATAGTATTTTTCCAAACAGACAAGCGAAACAATGTGAAGGCTAATCCCACGATATTCGATCACGTACACATTTCTAGTATTCGCTTATCTCTAAACGGAGAATATTTCCCTAGTGAACGAATGAACTTGGACTTTGCCAAAAATGATTACGTTCTCGCCCACCACAACTACACCGAATTCTACTCCAGCTACACAAATTCTGCTGTGAAACATTCAATATTGGGTTATAGCAGTTTCAAAACACGCGCTTTGTACGTAATCGATTGTTCTAAGCAAGAAGAAGCCGTGAAATCAGCTACTGTCGACGTGCGACTGGAAATCGAAGCAGATAAAGGATTTCCCGCTAATACGAAAGCTTATTGCATCATAATTCACGATTGTTTAATGGAATATTCACCCCTCACCGAAATCATCAAGAGTCTCATTTAGACATAAATTCGATCAGTTTATTACGTGACACCATGAGAATCGCTTTGGTTGACATTCAAGGTTTCGTCGTCGATGATGTGTTCCATCCGAAAGAAATGTCTATTCAGATTGGATTCAAACGACATTATTCATTGTTTAAACCATGCATACCATTTGCATCGTTGAATGCTCAAGATCGAAAATCTATATGTTATGTGGAGAGACTCGTACATGGAATAAAATATTCTTCTGGAGATGTGGAATACACCGAAATAGATAATATTCTAAAATCTGATCTTCTATGTAAGGCAGACTATGTTTATGTTTGAGGTCATCAAGAAGCTGATTTTTTAACGAGAAAGTGCCAAGAACTGAATATTTCCCCACACATTGTAGATGTGTGTAACTTTGATAATACTCTATGTGAAACAGGAAAATTCGAACCTTCAAATAGGATGAGCTGCATGAATCACCGTAATGATGGAAAAAAATATATGTGTACAATTCAACACGTGGATAATCTACAGCAATGGTTCCTGAACATTATTCTACCAAATTAAATATATCTGTATATATATTCATTAAATACATGTTATTACTATTATTCAATAAAACAACTCTTTATTATTATTATATGTATTTATTTGTATGTTTCTTAACAATTTTTATGATGATTTTAAGTAGTAAAACTAATAAGACACTAAGATTGAAACATTGCATTAATGAAATGACAACTAAATTCGCTTACTAGCAAGTCTAGACTAGAGTATATCACTTATTGTTATTTGTTGACCTAATGAATGAATCCATTGTATTCAATTATTCTCGTATAAACTGAATGTGATGACGCAGGTGTATGCAAAATTAATTGCTTCCACGTGTTCTCATATACTCAATGTGGTTTCTGGTGTAATAATTTCATATACGTAAGTAATCATTTAACGTTTAGGAAATTTGTAGGTTATTTTAAAAGTTCATTATTTTTGGAATTACGGTGTGGTTCAATAATAAATGACAGTATAGCTACAACATGAGTCAAATTTTTGAAATTCCTCTCGCAAACATCAGCAAAACACCTCATAGATGTCGTCCTTTGACGTTAGCTGTTCTGACATGAACATCAAGCTATGATAGTTCATTAATATATCGTTTTTTCTTTAATTCGAGATGGAACTTCCCGCGCGAAAACAATAACAAAATACCTCATAGATGTCGTCCTTTGACGTTAACTGTTCTGACATTGACATTCAGCTATGATAGTTCATCGGTTTAGTGATAGATGGCGATATAGGCTACAACATCGGTAACATTTTGAATTGGAGTCTCATAGATGTCGTCCTTTGACGTTAACTGTTCTGACATTGACATCCAGCTATGATAGTTCATCGGTTCATAAATTTCCCGCGCAAAAACATTAACAAGATACCTCATAGATGTCGTCCTTTGACGTTGACAGGTACGCATGACGGTTGATCGGTTCATTCATAGATGTAGTCATTTGAAGTTAACTGTTCTGACATTGACATTGAAGTATGATAGTTCATCGGTTCATTAAGAGATGGCGGTGATGTAGCTATAACATCAGTCATATTTTGAATTGTGACCTCATAGATGTCGTCCCTTGACGTTAACATTTCTGACGTTGACAGGTATGCATGACGGTTGATCGGTTCATTCATAGATGTATTCGTTTGAAGTTAACTGGTCTGACATTGACATTTAAGTATGATAGTTCATCGGTTCATCAGAAGATGGCGGCGATGTAGCTACAACATCAGTCATATTGTGGTTTTGACGTTTATTCTTCTGACATTCGCTTCCAACGTCGGCCATGATAAACATCACCAAAACACCTCTACGTTTGAATTTGGCGGGTCGATGACGTCACATCCAACTAACCTCACATCCAGACCTCTATGGTCGAAAGTTCTATAATCATCGTAAGCTCTATGGACACGTTTGAATTTCGCGGGTTAGTAACGTTACGTCCAACTAACCTCACATTCTATGACCCAGACCTCTATGGTCGGAAGTTCGGTGATCATCGTAAGCTCTATGGACACGTTTGAATTTCGCGGGTTAGTAACGTTACATCCGAAGTTGCGCGCGCAACATCCGGTCGATGACGTCACTTCCTGGCGCAGAACTCGTCCACTTAATCTACTGGTGAAAAAATGTTAGAGCCGATTCCTCCTACGATTCATATCGGTGTCATTGCCAAGTAATATTCACCTCGAGCACAAGATAAAACGTTCGGCATATGGTATGATGAAATAAATAAAAGTTACAAACTGGGAAAGGCTGAAATTGCTATAGATAAAAATGGTATTTAAATCGGGGATAGGAAATACGGAGGAACTATAGGCTTATGGAGATTGTTAACGTACGCTAATGCACCCGACAAAAATCTATATTCAAAATCAGACTTTCATAATTATGCAAAAATGTTAATAGATACAGAGTCGATTTATCATAGGAACGATAAAACTACAAAGAAAGTTAAATCCAGTAAGGGCAGTAAATACAATATTATAATAAAACCTTTGTGGGATAAAATGTTCAGGAGAGGGTTGTCAGGAGATTCCCAAGACGCAGTAGATGGATCAGGATTGAAAATATATTCTGACAATGAAATAGAATATGAATGTATTAGGAACTTGAATGAATTGTTGAACAGATTATATTACATTGCTGCGCAAGAACAAGCGGGTAATAACAATTTCTATAATGAAAAAGCAGGGGTTGTTCGTTTTTTTACAGCAGAATTGGAAAAGCTTAAGGATACTCTGAAAGGCATTGAATAGTTAATATCGTTCGAATCACGTTTACCAAAAACCATAGTTTCTGGTTCTGGATTATTCAATGATCTCTTGAATGTACCCTTCGAATTACACGTTCCCGGATATAATTTTTTAGGACCCGGGACCAAGTTAGATGAACGCTTAGCCCGAAGCGATAAACTAATAAACAAATTGGACGAAGCAGCTTTAGAGCACGACACAGGTGGTGCTTCAGCAATTGCAAACACTAAACTGAATAAGAAGAGTAGAGATAGAGAACTTGCCGAGTTGAAAAGACATCATCAAGCATTAGAGGGTAAAGGCCTTAAACAGAAGTTACGAAGGAAAATTAAAAAAAAGTAAATCCTTTGACTAATTTTGATATTTTTAATATAGTCAATAAACAGAGCATTCCAAATTTTCGTGGTGTTTTCATGAAAGATGTATTACCAGCAAGTCCAAATGGAAATGAATGTGGTATTATCAATCTACAGAACTCTGATCAGGAAGGTAGCCATTGGACGGTTTGGTTCAAGGAAGGAAATCTCAAATATTATTTCGATCCGTACGGTGACTCAAATCCTCCCTCTGAATTAGTGACATATCTAGGAAAAAGTAATTTATTCTACAATAGCGACAGAATTCAAAATATAGGTGATCCTCCAGTATGCGGCCATTTGTGTTTACAAGTACTCAAGCGATTATCGAATAATACGAGAATATTTTAAGAAATATAGATGTAGCCTCTGCACCAGAAAGAATATGAAATTCTACCATAATAAGAGAGCAATTATATTTGTGTATAATTATTCGATGGAGATATTCAATAAATACAGAGATAATATCATACAAAATAATGTTTTGCCAGATTCAAAATTGAATTTGAACAGTGTCAACAAAAAAACTACCTTTCGTATAGACTACAATGACAACTTCGCGACTAAAAACTTTCAATACTACATTTCGGGACAATTCGTACGAAACGATAACGGTCAAGATTATGCCGCCAAGGCAAATATAAAATTAATTGATAACTTTGTTCCACATTTATTCACACACATCGAAGTTCGAAAGCATAACAAACTTCTTGAAGAAGTTGAATATCCTGGTTTGTGTAGCACTGTTAAAGGAACAGTGAGTTACTCCTTAGGTTTTGACGGCCCAACTATGAATTCAGGTTCTCAATCAACTGGGGAGGTGGATCATTCAATACTGTTGGCAACTTGTCAAATTTAGGGCTGGGATTCTTTAAAGATGTTGCGCTACCAATTTACAAAGGAGGATTTGAAATTACCTTCATACGTAACACTAACGACGATGCTTTGTTCAGATGGAAAAACAAGAAGGATAACGGTACATTTGATGATACAAGTCTACCGGTTGCAGGTAAAATAATCATAAGCGATTTCTATATTAGAGTTCCCATTATTGATCATGAAGACACTGCTAAAATTCTGTTGATAAATGAACTTCAAACACTCAGTTCCAAAAACGAGTATGTGTTCGGATTTGAAACTTGGTAGTCCATTTGTCAGAAAAATATATTAGGGAGAACTTTGAATTTTGATATAACGAACATTCATCGTGATATAAACAGTCCTCTATGGTCACATTCCAAACCGATATCTCTGGAAATCAAGAAAAAGATCCTTCTATCTTCGATCAAGCAGATGTGAAAAACATCTGGTTTGAAATTAATGGAAAGAGGTATCCTGAAGGACCACTCGATTTGGATTGGGATAAAGGCAATTTTGCAATAGCTTACGATATGTCGATGGATTTCAAACGCATATTATATAGGACAAATTATGAAGTACCTTTCGTTTACGCAATCCCCGATGAATTCAAAAATGTTAGACCTGTTTATATCATAGCCAACCATGGACCAACGGAAAGAGTGACGTTGTACTCCATGTCGACTTTAATAAAAATATAGATCCACCAACCGCCAACAACGAAGGTACACTGTTTTACGTTGTAATGGTTTCAAACACGGCTTTCTCATACGACATATTGAACAACACCATTAAAGAAGAACTATAGATTGCTGAATTGGAATTTGTATTATATATATAATAATTTGAAGATGAACTGTATTTTGAATTTAGTGAAAAATATGTAAATGTAAAAACATTGTGTTTTCATTATTATCGATGCCACCTTATTTGCGATTCGACGACATAAATGGGGGCGATTAAAATTATTCCATATATCAGATGAATACACTTTATACAACAATGTGTACCATGTGCCCTCTCTTACTACTGCATTAAGATGGGACTTTTACGTGTAGTTATAGATTTCTGTAATGGCAGACCCCTATTGTGACGTTTCAAACTCTTGTCCATAGATGGCGCCTCTTCGTGCAGACTCCTGTAGTTACAGATTTCTGTAATGGTAGACTCCTACAGTAGCGTTATATATTCTCTTCGATAGATGGCACTTCTACTTGTAGTTACAAATTCCTGCAATATACTTATCTCTACAGTGACTTATCAGCCGATGATACGGTGAATTCTGAACCTCTCGGCTGGTAATATACAATACATTGTAGACTCCTGTAATGATAGATACCCGAGTATTTACAGATTTTTTCAATGGTAGACCCTTATAGTAGTACAGTCTTTGATAGATGGCCATTCTACTTGTAGTTACAGATTCCTATGAAGGTGAATGCTCCAGTAGTTACAGCTTCTGGCAATATACTTATCTGTTCAGTGACCTATCAGCCGGTAATACTGTAACCTCTATACCTCTTGGCTGGTAATACAGTGACAATGCTTACCAGCATCTGATAATACTGTCTGGCCCATGTGAAACAATAACTGCTGAGTAACATTTTCCTACTCGAGGAATTCAAGCAATTTTTTACCATTTGCCGCAAATGTATTCAAAGCTTGCTCATTATTGGAACCATATCCCATATTTCAGAAGAGTGGTGGGGTCTATGATCTATTTTGCTTCTAATTACTTCCAAGAAGATTTTGAATTAATAAGTGAAAAATTTTAGTCCCAATAAATCAAAAAAAAAACACCGAAAGAAAAATATTCAATTTCACAGTAAACAAACAATGTTGCCCTATCCATGGTGAAGTCACAGCCGTTAATTGTATTTAGAGTTTATGAACATTTTCGATTACCGGGAGCCGCCAGCCTATATATACTTCTCAAATTATCTCTAAAACGGATTATATCTTCGAAATTTTATGATAGACATATGTTTTGAAATTTATGAATATCTCAAAATATGTAGCCTGAAAGACACTGATGTAGGTACTAAATAAGAACATTGGATTATTTGAAGATTGTTTTTGTTTGAGTTGATCAAGAGATGTGACTCTTCACGTTGATGCACTGTAGCAAATTCTAAATCAAAACCTTATTAAAAATTCCAGTTAATAAAAAGACCTGTTTCAATTTCCGAACAGTGACATCCTGTATATCGAACAGAAAAATTGAAATTTTGGAAGTCACATTATTAATACTTGTAAGGTTCCATAAAGATCTACGAGAACCTGTAGTGGTTAATGGCGCCAACTAGCTCACTAGGATTATTTACTCGGTTCGTAGGGTTCGTAGTGAAACGAGTTCTCAGATTTGTGATTGGATAGATTAATCTGAGCGACAACCGCTTTAGCACATAATATATAAGTACTAGCGACCCGCCCCAGCTTCGCACAGGTGCAATGCTGATACTAAGTACACTAAAGAAAAACTGTGAACGTTGTATATAAAAACATAGTGGCCCGTTCCGGCCGGTACTGCCGCAAACGCTACGTCCCGCAATTTTTAAATCTGTAATATCTTCGGAAATATTCATTTAAATCATATGCTGTAAAGGGCCATATAGCCATATATATATATATATATATATATATATATATATATATATATATATATATATATATATATATATTAAATCAACAATGTATTTGAGGTATTTAATTGGATAAGGATTAATGCTGTATTGGTTAAAATCGCTTCGAAAATTAGCCATTATTTGTCGTAAAAAGTAAATGACAAAAAATGGTATTGTGGGATAACCAAAAGAGATAGACATATACCATCGCGGAGTTTTCTGTAGACCTTTTCAATGTGTACAATACTAAGTACATTATTTTGATATATCTCGTAGGGTTCAGCCTGCGTTTGCAATGTAAGCGGAAAAAATTTAATTATTTACGACATCACATTAGAAACCTCAAAAATAACAGTATTTCTCCACTATTCAATGGATGTTATTATACATATAAACCTCCCTCTTCAATCACTCTATCTATTAAAAAAAACCGCATCAAAATCCGTTGCGTAGTTTCAAAGATTTAAGCATACATAGGGATATAGGGACAGAGGAAGCGACTTTGTTTTATACTACTCGTATAATGCCAGTCGCCAGAGGAAAAATTGAGAAAAAAAATTGAAGGTGTGAATTTGCAGTGTTTTTATACGTATTTTGGTGTGCTGAAAACTGGAAAAATAATCAAAAAATTCCTATAAGTTAGCTTCAAAAGTTACGGCCATTTTTGGCGCGAAAATAGACGATTTTCATGTTTTTGCGTTTAAAAAGAAAACGATGGCCCAAATGAAAAACATGTCGAGACAAATTGTACAAAAAGTGAAAACGCATCGTTTGAGCCGGAATATAAGTCATTTTGAGGTTATGATCTTGAGATATGAGCATAATAGTGTTTTTTTGGGGGAAAACAAATGTTTTTTTTCTCATTCGAATATTGACCAAAAAAATATTCTATTCAAATTGAGAAATGGTATTTTTTATATACTTTCTACAGTGCTTTGTTTTTTTATCTTTCATTTTGGCTTCACAATCGGCCATTTCCAAAAATCCCTAAAACTGAGATTGTTAGCCAAAAAATGGACTTATCGACAAGAAAAAAATCCGCAAGTAGATTTCAACAAATGTGATACAAAACATCCTTCAATACTGTTTTTGGGGCTCAAAAAAAAATGTAGGACAACTTTGAAAACAACGAACCTCGGAAAATGTGCAAATTCTTCAGATTAGAAATTTTTTAGGATGATAAAATTTCAGTTTCTAATATAGTATTTCACGACGAGTACTCTACGCTAAAAAAACTTTTCTAAGTTTTGAGTAGAAGTTGAGATATTGATATAAATGTGTTTGGGCCTCTCCAGAACCCAATTTTGGGCCTATCGAAAAAATTCGGAAATCGTTGGAAAGTAGACAAATTTTCTGATCTAAATCCAAAAACAAGACCTCGTAGCTGTCTTCATTTCGAATTTAGAGCGCGTTGACAAAAAAAATCACGTGTAAAATAATGCAGCGGCTCAAATTTCTATACCGCTTATTAGTCCAGGCATTTAAGGATGAAAATCGACGATTTTTGTCCGAATTTCCGCGAGGTCTAAATTTGTCTATTCTTATGTATTTTGACACGCTGAACACGATGGTGTGAATTAAATTTGGATTAACTTCGTGCTCGAAAAACTATGGCCATTTTTTGGACCTGAAAATGGCAATTTTTCGATTTTTTGCGTTTTGAGACAAAATTATAAGTTTTATGGAAAAATGTTTGAACAAAAGTTGTTGGAAAAACTAATACGCAACTTTTGAATTTAGTCTCAAGTCGATTCAAGGTTGTGGGCCCAAGATATGGCCCATTTAATAAGTTTTTTTGGCACATTGAAAAATTGAGTATATGTCAAAAAGTTTTTTTTTTCATATTTTGTTTAGGTGAAAATATAATATTTTCATTCTCCTTTTATTTGATTTTTAGTATTTTGACCTATCTCATTTTTTGGAGTCACAATCGGCCATTTCGAAAAATCTGTATTTTGCGAATTTTTAATCTTATTTTTTTGTTTAAATGTTGAAATTTGTCATGTAACACCCTATAAAAACATCATGTCACGGTCACATATACATGTTCACACGTCTACATACACTCACACATTCACACAAAACGATTATAAGCATTCAGGTGCATGTTAAAATATTTATAAACTATAATTTCGCGCGCGAAATCTATTGTACCGACCCTCGCTTATTGCCGCTACATGGAATTTTGCGCTAAATTTTTATGATGAAATTCGTTATAACTTGGAATTATGAACGTATCTCCGTACGCTGTTCCAAACTCAAATAGCCGAAATATTTCTCTGTAATTTGATTTAAGGTTTTTGTCTATAGGTCCAAAATTGGGCCCTCTAGAGGCCCAAACACATTTATTAGGATAGCTTCATTTCTATTAGACCCGAATCAATCTGTTACTGGCTATCAAAACCTCTAATAGAACCTAGAATTTGTGTTTCGTAAAAAATTTCTAACCTCAAAAAGTTTGGATTTTTCGTTGGTCCAAAATTTTCAAAATGGCGCTAAAGTTATGTCTCCGGAGAAAAATGCTTGAATTTTGGATATTATGTGCAAAATGATGAAGTCTTTCGAATAATTTTGGTTTTAGATTGATAACATTAGTATTCCGTCTGAAATTCGCAAAATACGGATTTTTCAAAATGGCCGATTGTGACTCCAAAAAATGAGATAGGTCAAAATACTAAAAATCAAATAAAAGGAGAAGGAAAATAGCATATTTTCACCAAAACAAAATATCAAAGAACAAAAACTCTTTGACATATACTCAATTTTCCAATGTGATAAAAAACACATTAAATGGGCTATATCTTAGGCCCACAACCTTGAATCGACTTGAGACTAAATCCAAAAGTTGCGTATTAGTTTTTCCAACAACTTTTGTTCGAAACATTTGTCCATAAAACTTATAATTTTGTCTCAAAACGCAAAAAATCGAAAAATGGCCATTTTCAGGTCCAAAAAATGGCCATAGTTTTTCGAGCACAAGTTTAATCCAAATTTAATCTACACCATCGTGTTCAGCGTGTCAAAATACATAAGAATAGATCAAATTTAGACCTCGCGGAAATTCGGACGAAAATCGTCAATTTTCATCCTTAAATGCCTGGACTAATACGCGGTATAGAAATTTGAGCCGCTGCATTATTTTACACGTGATTTTTTTTGTCAACGCGCTCTAAATTCGAAATGAAGACAGCTACGAGGTCTTATTTCTGGATTTAGATCAGAAAATTTGTCTACTTCCCAACGATTTCCGAATTTTTTCGATAGGCCCAAAATTGGGTTCTAGGGAGGCAAAAACACATTTATATCAATATCTCAACTTCTACTTAACCTAAAAAAGTTTTTTAAGCGTAGAATACTCATCGTGAAATACTATATTAAAACCTCAGATTTTATCATCCTAAAAAATTTTTAACCTGAAAAATGTTCACATTTTCCGAGGTCCGAAGTTTTCAAAGTTGTCCTACATTTTTTTTTAGTCCCAAAAACAGTATTGAAAGATGTTTTGTATCACATTTGTTGAAATCTACGTGCGAATTTTTTTTTTTGTCGATAAGTCCATTTTTTGTCTCGACATGTTTTTCCATTTGGGCCACCGTTTCCTTTTTAAACTAAAAAAACATGAAAATCGTCTTTCTTTGCGCCAAGATATGGCCGTAACTTTTGAAGCTAACTTGTAGGAATTTTTTGATTATTTTTCCCGTTTTCAGCGCATCAAAATACATAGTGAAACATACAAAATTTCCACCTTCATTTTTCAAGCGATATGCGCTGGATTTCGTTCCTCTAGCGACTGTACTATATGTAGTGATTCACAATCGAGAATTCCAGGCACTACGAGGTGGATAAATGTTGATGGATATTCCAAAGAAATAAAGACAAGTTTAAAGTTACAATTTGGTTTCATTCCTTGTAAGGAACTTTAATTTTAACAACATTATCTAAAAACAAATGCAATTATTGTCAGGACAAAATGAATATAATTACATAGAATAATTAAATGTAATTCAGTTCCAATTCTTGATGAATTAATTTAAGAAAAAATTATGTGATTAATTTTAAGAAGAATATAAATTGTTAACCTACAGGTTCGAATTCAGAATTTTAAGTGAAGATAACAAAAAACAAACAATTCTGGTTAGATGAACCAACGTTAATGAAAATTTGGTAATTCCAACTAAAATAATGTTACTGTCCTTTGAACTTAGATGAGCTGGATGCAGGGCTCTGCCAGGAAATTCCCTCTACACACGTCAGGGGAAAGGAGATGTAGACGTCTCTATCTTTCAAACCCTGTAATATAACAACATGAGCAATACCTTGGCACAAGTTCGAGGGACGAATAACTAAATCAGCAGGAACAACTTATATGATTCCACGACTGATTATGCTATCTTCCCAAATTGTATATGCAAAATTCATTGGAATGTTTGCAATCTTGAAGAGAACAATAGATACAATAACTAAATCCACAGGAATATTCGAATATTAAATCACTTATTGTAGTTATATCAATTTATAATATCAGGTATTAAAGATAGCTAAGATAGTCTTAAGAAATTATAATTGAACTAGTGCGAAATTGGCAGAGTATAATTAGATAATAATTCACATGAAATGAAGATCATGAAATCTAAATAAATAATCTGATCAAGAGGAACAGAGGTTTTTTCTTGGAGTCTTCATAAAGCAGTAAATGAGATTTTAGGCTATATTATCGTTCACCTAGATCAACAATTATTCCATTGAGTCGCTCACCAGTCTACAACGACATAACCATTACAAATTTATACACCAAGGTTAAAAAGGTGATACGAAATACTAAGTACTACGTGGATTATTGCTAGGTTAAACAAGCCATAAAAATCGACAATAACCTATCTGTCTACAAACTTGACAAATTTATTCCGAAGAAAGATGTGAGAAAAATCTAGTGATGTTAATGATTATATCTATCAAACAAATTGATTAGGTATGGACGTTTGAGCAAGTTGGTTATATTTTCAATGAAATATACTGTCATTCCAGGAATCGACATATCTTAAATTATGCTTAAAGCTAACATACAAAAAATTAAATGATCCCTGATGGCAATAAATTCTCGATGAAGCAAATTAATATGACAAAAAGAAATATATATATAGAACCAACATACTCAGCTTATGACCAGAACACGAAGTCCGCCCTTTCGTTTGCATTATCTCGACAATCCCTCCTTCCGATTCGTGTGACACCACACGTGCGTTCGCACAGGATAAATCATCGATCGACTATTGAAAGAACATTACAAGTTTAAATCTGAAATTTCGAGCGGAAATCGTTATTCAAATCATTACAGTGATCTTAAGGCAAGTAACGTGGAAAGCGTTACATACTCAAGTAATATAAGGTTAACAGGTCTATTGGAAAATAATATATAAAAATTCTCGGGAAATAGGTCACAATAACACTTGGTTTTAACTATTCGTCTTTACGTACGTTTCGGTCTCACGACCATCATCAGAAGACTCACTATGTCTAAAAAGGGGGTTTATTAAAACTAATTATAAAACAAGCGTCCAAATGGAAAAATAAAAACCTCTTGGTTTACTAAAGAAGTATGGTCTCAACGTTATCTTCACTTCAATTCCGTTGCACCAGCTTGTTATAAAAAAAGTGTCATAAACAGCCTTACAGATCGCGCGATAAAATTGTCCCACGCAGATGATCGCCCCAAAAATTTAAAAATTGTTCGTACTACACTAGAATTGAATGGCTACCCAAAAACTTTTTTCAATCCTATCATTAAAGAAAGAATAAACAAAATCTATAATGGTTCGTCTGATAAAAATAACATAAAAGGTAATACAGACAATTTTATAACTCTACCTTACATTCCGGAGACCTCAGAGAAAATCAAAAAATGTTTGAAAAAGTACGATATAAATGTTGCGCATAAACCTACTAACTGTGTTGGGAAATATTTCTCAAATCTAAAACCGTTAATACCCAAAGATAAACAAACCCACACAGTGTATAAATTGAATTGTTTAGATTGTGATGGAACCTATACTGGAATCTCTAAACAATATTTACAAAAAAGAATGTACGGCCATAAATATAGCACAAGAAATAACAACTTAGAAAATTCCACCGCCCTTGCTAAGCATTGCTTTGATTATAACCATCAATTTGATTACAAGAATGTTAATATCTTAACTAAGGAAACCAATTATTATAAAAGATCTATCCTGGAGATGATTCACATAAAACGGGACCCGAAATCTGTAAATCATAGGGTAGACACACAAAATCTAAGTCATATTTATACTAATTTGATTAAATAATCTCTTGCAAATTCTTACATACGTCTTTATAAGTGTAGAAAATGTTTTTAGGAAGAATTCGTAATGTTATTTCCCAGTACAGGTCTGAAACCTTTCTTAAGTGCCATGTCATAAATCCTACACATCTGGTTTCGAAAGTAGATACTTGACAAATAACTTCGTTCTTCTCATTTGTTGTGAGAATACCAATCAATATGCACTCATATATTTTAATAATATTACTGAATAGCGGATTCTTACTACAAAAAATAATTTTTTATACATTAATTCTGACGATACAATTTCGATTATTCGTGGTTCTGTTCGTTTCGACGGCGTGGGCTCTTTTAATTGAAGTTAAATTGTGCGATTTGGACGCTTGTTTTATAATTAGTTTTAATAAACCCCCTTTTTAGACATAGTGAGTCTTCTGATGATGGTCGTGAGACCGAAACGTACGTAAAGACGAATAGTTAAAACCAAGTGTTATTGTGACCTATTTCCCGAGAATTTTTATATATAATTCATACTGGGTCAAGAATCTTATTTCTATTGGAAAACACATTCACGCACCTCAGATAGAATTAACTGATCTGTAGATCCTGCGGGCTGGATGTATGATTGTTATGAATAAACATAAATGACAATATATTTTCAACCTTACCAATGATTAATTTGATTCAACTTCATTATAAATTGACTATGGTCCATGACCTATACATTTTA
The DNA here is from genome assembly GCA_958510875.1 of Endomychus coccineus. Lineage (NCBI taxonomy): Eukaryota > Metazoa > Arthropoda > Insecta > Coleoptera > Endomychidae > Endomychus > Endomychus coccineus. Next base: position 60,474,728 of record OY294070.1, read on the forward strand.
GGATCTCTTTGGCGAAGAACAGAGAAATGTGATCACCACTTCGACGACGTGATTAAAATTTTTTTGGAATATCAATTTCAAACACTCTGGATGATTAAGATTCACAAATCAGTCCGTCAGATGGCGCTGCAGTCGGTATCTAGGTTATTTATCTATATAGCTGGACCGATTTGAATTAATTTTTTGTATGCGTTTGGGTGGCATGGCGCCCTGGATGGTTTAGATTCACAAATCAGCACGAAAGATGGCGCCGAAAGATGGCGCTGCAGTCTGTATCCAGGTTATTTATCTATATAGCTGGACAGATTTGGATGAATTTTTTTGTATGCGCTTGGGTGACATGGCGCCCTGGATGGCTTAGATTCACAAATCAGTCCGGCAGATGGCGCTGCAGTCGATATCTAGGTTATTTATCTATATAGCTGGACCGATTTGAATTAATTTTTTGTATGCGTTTGGGTGGCATGGCGCCCTGGATGGTTTAGTTTCACAAATCAGAACGGAAGATGGCGCTGCAGTCGGTATCTAGGTTATTTATCTATATAGCTGGACCGATTTGAATGAATTTTTTTGTATGCGTTTGAGTGGCATGGCGCCCTGGATGGTTTAGATTCACAAATCAGCACGAAAGATGGCGCCGAGAGATGGCGCTGCAGTCGGTATCTAGTTTATTTATCTATATAGCTGGACCGATTTGGATGAATTTTTTTGTATGCGTTTGGGTGGCGCCCTGGATGGTTTAGATTCACAAATCAGCCCGGCATATGACGCCGCAGTCGGTATCTAGGTTATTTATCTATACTGCAACTAAATGGCTGTATCGACTTCAATGAATTTTTGTGTATGTATTCATTCATTCATCCATTCATTCATTCATTCATTTCATTCATTTTGTGTATGTATTCATTCAATGCATTTAATTTTTTTGTACGCTGTGTTTTGATATTATATGTATCGCATTTACGTAAATATTGAGCGTATTATATTCAGATATAAGTTACGTACATAGGATTTCGTTTATTTTCGACAATTTAGTTTGAGTGTATTATATTAAGTGTGTTTCGTTATTTTGACATTTTAATTTTTTTTGTACGGCGCCTTTTGACATTTCAGGTGTCGCATTTCAGTGAATATTAAGTGTACTATATTCACATATAACTTACGTACATAAAACAATGCCACGTCTTCGTGGACAAGAAGGAAATATTTGTCGACAGACTCGGAATTGACAATTAGTACAGAACCGTCATGCAGGACAACGTCTGCCGGGTCCGCTAGTAATTATATAGAAAAGTACTATAGATTCCATTCGAAACTCTGAAGATGGAGGCCAAAAGTACCACTCGCAAAGGAGCTACAGCGCTCAATAACAGTATAGTTGCTATTTTCAATTTTATACGATGAATGTGTATCGTGGATTATACACGCACATACATAATCAGTATGCACGCTAACACCAATATCATCTCAAAAATAATCTAGATGAATTCAGGAGGGCTACAGATGTATATTTCGAGAAAAGCTGGAGAGTTTCCTTCAGGCTATATGCACAACAGCGAGAGAAGTGACAATTGACAGACCGGAGGAAAATGAAGCATTTATAGCACCACTTGAATCAGATTTTGATCATCTCTTAGATCACACACTATTATCCAAACGCTATGCCAGGATTTATTTCTCTCTCTTCTCTTTGACTTCAGATTATTGCTGCTACTATTGATTATTTTTAATATAAAAACTTGAGAAAATATGTGGTCGTACTGATCATTTCCTAATGGTGGTGGAGATGATATTTCTTAGATTTTTTTGTTCCAGACCGATGTTCGGTTATGACTCTGAATATTTGAGAAAAATATTCAACGATCATCATCTAGGTTTTTGTGTGAGCTTTTGAACGATTGAATTTTCATTTTGCTCAAGGAACTATGAAGGGTAATTCAACTTTTTTTGTTCCAGCTTGGACATAGAAGCTGGCCTACTTCACATTGAAGGTTTCTTTCCTAAATTCACACTTAGTGCAAAATACGAAGTGGATGGACACATTTTAGTGTTCCCAGTTAAAGGGAAGGGACCATGCAAATTAATGTTTGGTAGGTAACTTCATTACGTAAATAATTGTTTCGTTTATAATAACCCGTGAGAGTAACATCAAAAACTTTTTCCTGTGTCATATTTGATGATTGCTTTATTGCCTCTAATCAATGCGGTATTTTGACTCAGGAGCAGTGATATATGCTCAATTAACAATATTGCCAAGCACATTTAATTTTGGAACTTATATTCATGAAACTTGCGTCTTCTCCAGCAAGGTGGTTTCCAAAATCCCCAATATTATAATAATAATAATAATAATAAATTTATTTGTCTCCAAATATACAGAGAAATACAAACTGTGTGTGTGTGTGTGTGTGTGTGTGTGTATGTGTGTATGTGTGTATGTGTGTATGTGTGTATGTGTGTATGTGTGTATGTGTGTATGTGTGTATGTGTGTATGTGTGTATGTGTGTGTGTATGTGTGTATGTGTGTATGTGTGTATGTGTGTATGTGTGTATGTGTGTATGTGTGTATGTGTGTATGTGTGTATGTGTGTATGTGTGTATGTGTGTATGTGTGTATGTGTGTATGTGTGTATGTGTGTATGTGTGTATGTGTGTATGTGTGTATGTGTGTATGTGTGTATGTGTGTATGTGTGTATGTGTGTATGTGTGTATGTGTGTATGTGTGTATGTGTGTATGTGTGTATGTGTGTATGTGTGTATGTGTGTATGTGTGTATGTGTGTATGTGTGTATGTGTGTATGTGTGTATGTGTGTATGTGTGTATGTGTGTATGTGTGTATGTGTGTATGTGTGTATGTGTGTATGTGTGTATGTGTGTATGTGTGTATGTGTGTATGTGTGTATGTGTGTATGTGTGTATGTGTGTATGTGTGTATGTGTGTATGTGTGTATGTGTGTATGTGTGTATGTGTGTATGTGTGTATGTGTGTATGTGTGTATGTGTGTATGTGTGTATGTGTGTATGTGTGTATGTGTGTATGTGTGTATGTGTGTATGTGTGTATGTGTGTATGTGTGTATGTGTGTATGTGTGTATGTGTGTATGTGTGTATGTGTGTATGTGTGTATGTGTGTATGTGTGTATGTGTGTATGTGTGTATGTGTGTATGTGTGTATGTGTGTATGTGTGTATGTGTGTATGTGTGTATGTGTGTATGTGTGTATGTGTGTATGTGTGTATGTGTGTATGTGTGTATGTGTGTATGTGTGTATGTGTGTATGTGTGTATGTGTGTATGTGTGTATGTGTGTATGTGTGTATGTGTGTATGTGTGTATGTGTGTATGTGTGTATGTGTGTATGTGTGTATGTGTGTATGTGTGTATGTGTGTATGTGTGTATGTGTGTATGTGTGTATGTGTGTATGTGTGTATGTGTGTATGTGTGTATGTGTGTATGTGTGTATGTGTGTATGTGTGTATGTGTGTATGTGTGTATGTGTGTATGTGTGTATGTGTGTATGTGTGTATGTGTGTATGTGTGTATGTGTGTATGTGTGTATGTGTGTATGTGTGTATGTGTGTATGTGTGTATGTGTGTATGTGTGTATGTGTGTATGTGTGTATGTGTGTATGTGTGTATGTGTGTATGTGTGTATGTGTGTATGTGTGTATGTGTGTATGTGTGTATGTGTGTATGTGTGTATGTGTGTATGTGTGTATGTGTGTATGTGTGTATGTGTGTATGTGTGTATGTGTGTATGTGTGTATGTGTGTATGTGTGTATGTGTGTATGTGTGTATGTGTGTATGTGTGTATGTGTGTATGTGTGTATGTGTGTATGTGTGTATGTGTGTATGTGTGTATGTGTGTATGTGTGTATGTGTGTATGTGTGTATGTGTGTATGTGTGTATGTGTGTATGTGTGTATGTGTGTATGTGTGTATGTGTGTATGTGTGTATGTGTGTATGTGTGTATGTGTGTATGTGTGTATGTGTGTATGTGTGTATGTGTGTATGTGTGTATGTGTGTATGTGTGTATGTGTGTATGTGTGTGTGTGTGTATGTGTGTGATGTGTGTGTGTGTGTGTGTGTGTATGTGTGTGTGTGTGTGTGTGTGTGTGTGTGTGTGTGTGTGTGTGTGTGTGTGTGTGTGTGTGTGTGTGTGTGTGTGTGTGTGTGTGTGTGTGTGTGTGTGTGTGTGTGTGTGTGTGTGTGTGTGTGGTGTGTGTGTGTGTGTGTGTGTGTGTGTGTGTGTGTGTGTGTGTGTGTGTGTGTGTGTGTGTGTGTGTGTGTGTGTGTGTGTGTGTGTGTGTGTGTGTGTGTGTGTGTGTGTGTGTGTGTGTGTGTGTGTGTGTGTGTGTGTGTGTGTGTGTGTGTGTGTGTGTGTGTGTGTGTGTGTGTGTGTGTGTGTGTGTGTGTGTGTGTGTGTGTGTGTGTGTGTGTGTGTGTGTGTGTGTGTGTGTGTGTGTGTGTGTGTGTGTGTGTGTGTGTGTGTGTGTGTGTGTGTGTGTGTGTGTGTGTGTGTGTGTGTGTGTGTGTGTGTGTGTGTGTGTGTGTGTGTGTGTGTGTGTGTGTGTGTGTGTGTGTGTGTGTGTGTGTGTGTGTGTGTGTGTGTGTGTGTGTGTGTGTGTGTGTGTGTGTGTGTGTGTGTGTGTGTGTGTGTGTGTGTGTGTGTGTGTGTGTGTGTGTGTGTGTGTGTGTGTGTGTGTGTGTGTGTGTGTGTGTGTGTGTGTGTGTGTGTGTGTGTGTGTGTGTGTGTGTGTGTGTGTGTGTGTGTGTGTGTGTGTGTGTGTGTGTGTGTGTGTGTGTGTGTGTGTGTGTGTGTGTGTGTGTGTGTGTGTGTGTGTGTGTGTGTGTGTGTGTGGTGTGTGTGTGTGTGTGTGTGTGTGTGTGTGTGTGTGTGTGTGTGTGTGTGTGTGTGTGTGTGTGTGTGTGTGTGTGTGTGTGTGTGTGTGTGTGTGTGTGTGTGTGTGTGTGTGTGTGTGTGTGTGTGTGTGTGTGTGTGTGTGTGTGTGTGTGTGTGTGTGTGTGTGTGTGTGTGTGTGTGTGTGTGTGTGTGTGTGTGTGTGTGTGTGTGTGTGTGTGTGTGTGTGTGTGTGTGTGTGTGTGTGTGTGTGTGTGTGTGTGTGTGTGTGTGTGTGTGTGTGTGTGTGTGTGTGTGTGTGTGTGTGTGTGTGTGTGTGTGTGTGTGTGTGTGTGTGTGTGTGTGTGTGTGTGTGTGTGTGTGTGTGTGTGTGTGTGTGTGTGTGTGTGTGTGTGTGTGTGTGTGTGTGTGTGTGTGTGTGTGTGTGTGTGTGTGTGTGTGTGTGTGTGTGTGTGTGTGTGTGTGTGTGTGTGTGTGTGTGTGTGTGTGTGTGTGTGTGTGTGTGTGTGTGTGTGTGTGTGTGTGTGTGTGTGTGTGTGTGTGTGTGTGTGTGTGTGTGTGTGTGTGTGTGTGTGTGTGTGTGTGTGTGTGTGTGTGTGTGTGTGTGTGTGTGTGTGTGTGTGTGTGTGTGTGTGTGTGTGTGTGTGTGTGTGTGTGTGTGTGTGTGTGTGTGTGTGTGTGTGTGTGTGTGTGTGTGTGTGTGTGTGTGTGTGTGTGTGTGTGTGTGTGTGTGTGTGTGTGTGTGTGTGTGTGTGTGTGTGTGTGTGTGTGTGTGTGTGTGTGTGTGTGTGTGTGTGTGTGTGTGTGTGTGTGTGTGTGTGTGTGTGTGTGTGTGTGTGTGTGTGTGTGTGTGTGTGTGTGTGTGTGTGTGTGTGTGTGTGTGTGTGTGTGTGTGTGTGTGTGTGTGTGTGTGTGTGTGTGTGTGTGTGTGTGTGTGTGTGTGTGTGTGTGTGTGTGTGTGTGTGTGTGTGTGTGTGTGTGTGTGTGTGTGTGTGTGTGTGTGTGTGTGTGTGTGTGTGTGTGTGTGTGTGTGTGTGTGTGTGTGTGTGTGTGTGTGTGTGTGTGTGTGTGTGTGGTGTGTGTGTGTGTGTGTGTGTGTGTGTGTGTGTGTGTGTGTGTGTGTGTGTGTGTGTGTGTGTGTGTGTGTGTGTGTGTGTGTGTGTGTGTGTGTGTGTGTGTGTGTGTGTGTGTGTGTGTGTGTGTGTGTGTGTGTGTGTGTGTGTGTGTGTGTGTGTGTGTGTGTGTGTGTGTGTGTGTGTGTGTGTGTGTGTGTGTGTGTGTGTGTGTGTGTGTGTGTGTGTGTGTGTGTGTGTGTGTGTGTGTGTGTGTGTGTGTGTGTGTGTGTGTGTGTGTGTGTGTGTGTGTGTGTGTGTGTGTGTGTGTGTGTGTGTGTGTGTGTGTGTGGTGTGTGTGTGTGTGTGTGTGTGTGTGTGTGTGTGTGTGTGTGTGTGTGTGTGTGTGTGTGTGTGTGTGTGTGTGTGTGTGTGTGTGTGTGTGTGTGTGTGTGTGTGTGTGTGTGTGTGTGTGTGTGTGTGTGTGTGTGTGTGTGTGTGTGTGTGTGTGTGTGTGTGTGTGTGTGTGTGTGTGTGTGTGTGTGTGTGCTATATTAATTTTCAAGAGACATTCGATTTGAGATACATATTTACAAGAAATAATGATGATTTGATGTATAGGTAAATAAGGAATGACAGTAATTTAATACATAAATACATATAAGTAATTGTATGATCATTTTAATAAGTGGCTATTAATCGAAGTATGGCAAAAGTTGTCAGGTACAACTATTCCTATGAAGTCTTCCATATTTCATGCTCGGAATCACCGCCAACAGCACCCTCTCATGGGATGATCTTATGAAGTTCATTGCGAAAACCGCTTCACAAAAACTCCGTTTTCTATTTCGTGCCAAGAACTACTTTACATCCCAGATGCTCCTTATAATCTACAACGCACATATTCGACCTGTCCCGGAGTAGTATTCACATGTTTGTAGTTCGGCTCCCAAACATACGCTGAGCTTTCGAAATCTATCCAGAAGTGGAAACTTAAGTAAAGTAATCGGAGGTGTCCCGAATATCCATATATGGAGTTCTGATGAAACTAATTCACAAGATGATCTGGGCAAAAAAATATTTCGAAAAAGGTGTAAAAGTTCTCAGAAATATTCGAAACGCGCAAAAAACCTCTATTTGGCCAACATTGAAGAAACTCGAAGTTAAAAATATATTACCATGTTATAACTTGGCATCACCTCTAACAGTTCACACATTGATGCTGAGGGAGTACCAAGTTACCCTCATATATCTGACTCAAAACAGTACCCATTTGACGAAGCCTTTGAATGTCTCTTCGTGCCTTCCGAAATGGCGTCGCAAAGGTGCCAAGTGAGTGGAAGGACAGCAAGGAAAGCATGTGTTAATATTAAACAATACTTTCCACCATTAATGGAAGATAGTAGGTATCCTCCCACTTGGGCCCGCCTGATAGAGAGCCTTATCAGATGTAGGCAACCAGTGATTCACTCGTGCATGCGCGGTATGCCCAGATAGGTATCGGTAAGTACTGACCCTGTATTACCGGCCGGGTAGACGGTTAGGGTGTGGTCTCGCCTCTAACCTCTAGGTGTTACCGGGTAGACGGCCAGGGTGTGGTCTCTGACCGCTAGGGGCCCTTCTGCTATGGTTGTATGGTAGAGTCAATGGAGACCGAGTAGTGGTAATCAGCCTGTATATACAAGATCGTTCAAGGTAGACAGCAAGCAATATGTGAGGTTAGGGAGAACTTCAATGTAAAGCAGCATATTAGGTATATTTGTGTGGCTGGTTAGATACGAGTGTAAATAGTTGAGATGTTTCAGTCTATGAATATTTATGGAAATAAACTACATTGTTAAAATGATTCAATTTATCATTCTATAGTAACAATCACGGTTAAACGGATAAATCATATCTGTTTTGAAACACGTCGCTAACGTATTAAGATTACAGCGATGTGCGTTAGAAGCAGCAAATATTTTGATAACCAACACTTGTTAATATTTACCAGGCTCGGACTGGCCCTAGACATTTGTTTCTCGATCGAGCACGCTTAAAAAATTCCGCGAATGTAGATATACATATAAGCTAGGCATGTTTAAAGTTGTCGATAGAGCAACATGTTATTAATCATTCTATGCTTCCTCGGAAACCAGGCGAACGAATATCTAGTAAAATATGGATATATGGCGGAAAATTCCAACGGGTTGAGTGAGACAGAGGATACCTTGAGAGTGTTTCAAGAATTCTATAGACTGCCAATAGACGGTACCCTAAATAATGAGACTTTGAAATTGATGAATACGAAAAGGTGCGAAGTGGCTGATGATCCTTCTCAATACAGAACAACATCCAGATGGTTGAAGTCGAAATTGACATGGAGATTCAGATTTGCCTCAACTCAACTGCTTAGATTGACCACGGAGGTATTTGAAGTGTGGAGCAAATATTCGGGGTTGAACTTTGAATATACAGGTGGTAACACAACCGATATACTCATTTCGTATCAGAAATGCATCGTAGAGTTACGAACAATGGGGTGTGTTCAGGGTTGTTTGATGGACCTGGAACGATTCTCGCACACTCGGATTTTCCACCAAGTGATGGGTCAACGGTCGAAATACATCTGGATCGAGATGAAAACTGGTGTGAAACAAAAACGAGACCTGCTTATAACGAATCAAGTTTGTTTGCTGTACTATTACATGAAATCGGTCATACAATAGGCCTAGCTCATTCGAGTGATAATGAGTCTGTAATGTTTGCATTTTACGAAGAACCTAGAGACGGCGGTTATTTTATTGCATATTCTGAATCTACGTGATGTGCTGAATAAGAATATACAATGTGTGACGGCACATGCCACATGTGTTTTTTCATCGACTTGAGCATCATCATCATCAGAGTGAAGAGGGTCTACACCGGAAGTCGTTATTTTATTACATATTTTGAATCTACATGATGAGCTGATCAAAATTTTCATCGACTCAAGCATCATCATCAGGGTTAAACCGGAAGTGGGGTATATGGTCGACACATTGTCACACCGGAAGTGAAACCGGAAGTGGTCATTTTATCGCATATTCTGAATCTAATTGATGTGCTGACTAAGAATATACTATTTATATATCGAACAGTTTGACCGATCTCCCGCGATAAGGATTTGAAATTTTTATTTTTTAAAGTATGGCGTTATGGGTATCAAATGAAAGGTCTTGACGCGTAGAATGTGAATTTCGAACTTTTTCCTGAAAAACTCTCCTGGGGTGCATGTAAATGAGGAAAAACCGCAAACAATAGCTTTATGGGTATCAAATGAAAGATGTTGAGGCGTAGAATGTGAATTTTCACCTTTTTCGTTAGAAAATCCCATATGCTGCATGTAAATGAGGAAAAAACCTCTTACTATAGCTTTATGGAGCTGTCATGTGTGTTACATCGACGAGGTGGCTATCACAAGCTCCTTCAGCAATGTACTTCTCACATAGTCACATAGGTCTTCAACGGGGTGTTATGGTAACCATCACATATCGTAGTCATAGAAACCATAGAGCTAAAGGTTATAGAGCTAACCTAAGTCGCAGAGCATCATGGTGTCTGTCATGTGGGTCTTCAATAAGGTGTCATGGTGTCCACCGTGTGAACTGTCACGGCGGCTCTGTCATAGTGTGCGTGTGTGTGTGTGTGTGTGTGTGTGTGTGTGTGTGTGTGTGTGTGTGTGTGTGTGTGTGTGTGTGTGTGTGTGTGTGTGTGTGTGTGTGTGTGTGTGTGTGTGTGTGTGTGTGTGTGTGTGTGTGTGTGTGTGTGTGTGTGTGTGTGTATGTGTGTGTTCTATCATTTGCAGCTGTCGCGTGCAAAATGTTAATTTCCATATTTTTGATGTGGGGAAAATCAATATGATGCATACAAATTGGGGTGGGGGAGAACATCAGACTATAGCTTTATGTGTATCGAAATACATAAGGATTTTGACGAGTAAGTGGTGTCTTATTGAATTGAAGATCCGGCGATCATAGTTTACGAACGATGATGACGTCACTGCTTCAAGCCAATGACAGTAACTGATTCAACCCGGCGACCATAGCTTACGAACGATGATGACGTCACTGCTTCAAGCCAATGACAGTAACTGATTCAACCCGGCGACCATAGTTTACGAACGATGATGACGTCACTGCTTCAAGCCAATGACAGTAACTGATTCAACCCGGCGACCATAGTTTACGAACGATGATGACGTCACTGCTTCAAGCCAATGACAGTAACTGATTCAACCCGGCGACCATAGTTTACGAACGATGATGACGTCACTGCTTCAAGCCAATGACAGTTACTGATTCAACCCGGCGACCATAGTTTACGAACGATGATGACATCACTGCTTCAAGCCAATGACAGTAACTGATTCAAACCGGGGACCATAGTTTACGAACGATGATGACGTCACTACTTCAAGCCAATGACAGTAACTGATTCATCCCGGCGACCATAGTTTACGAACGATGATGACGTCACTGCTTCAAGCCAATGACAGTAACTGATTCAACCCGGCGACCATAGTTTACGAACGATGATGACATCATCATCGTTCACGAACTATGATGGGCTAATGAGGAATAAAATGTGAATAATCATAATGATTGTAATACATTCATGGACATGTTTTATAGCATGATTCAACACATGCTTTAAGACTCAGACACGTGTTTCAGTATCTAAATGAATATGTTTGACTATTATTACCTGTAGATTTATTTGAGATTCTTCAAAGATTAAGTTTGAGATTGATAACCCACATGAAGGAATAAGCCTCAACGATTTGATAGGTCATTTATTATTTTCATAGCCGCTGTTCTGAATGTGACAACTTTATCGGCTTCTGCACTCGAGATAAGAGAGAATATTTACCGCAGACTGTTTGATAACCACTACTACATACTATAATAATTGAAAAGATAACATAATAATCTGAATCACTTTTTTGAGGAACATTATATGTGAACATGTAATAAAACAAAAGTACATTTATATTTATTAATTAGATAGTAACATAAGCGATATTTATAATTTAGATTACAATCCTAATGGGTTGATCCAAGGGACTGTACCTTACCAAACGGCTCGTTCATTATTGTGATGTCTTGCGGGAAAGTGAGAGAAATAAAATACCAAAAATAATAATAATAACATTTATTTAGAAAAATACATTTTGATAGTAGATCATTTAGAATTAAAATAATAACATTATGATTCATGGTTCTCCACACTAAACTCCGAACTGATCCTGTAATTGGAGAATACTCCATTATACGATCGTTAATGATGATGGAATAAGCCCTGGTGTTTTTGGGGAAATTCAGGAAACTTTCCATCTCTAGTTTGACGTCAACTGTTGATGACTTTATAGCATCGTTTTGTTTTGAACAGTCAATCACAAAGATTGCTCTATTCTTGAATGCTATATAATCTAACATGGGTTCGCTTATTATTTTATTTAAAATGATTTCTGCAAATCATAGTACATCTGGTATGCTTCCACGTATTGCTGGTCGGTGAAATTCAATTTCATTGCTTCATATGGATAACACCCTGAATTCAAGTATAATTTTACATTTAGCAAGTTTATATTATCGAAATATGCACTGTGCTTAACAGGATTATTTTTTCGATCAGGTTGGAAAGCTAGAATCACATATCTAGGACGTTCCAAATTCATTGATGTTTTAACATCCCAAATGTCGCGAGTGCTCTCCTTCATCAACGGATTTTCATGCAGATCCCAACTACGGAATGGAATCAAAATAGGCTTCTCAGCACTCAAATTCCCCAATATTTGAAATTTAATTTGATCACTTGGAAACACATGTCGCACTTTTAATGCTATCGTCTCCACATTTATTTTAGCCGTTTTCGTGTCTGTGCTATTAGTATAGCAATCGTTATCGGTTCGAGACCTTATCAAGCGCAGCTTATGTTTTCCACTCAAAACTTTGTTATAGTCAATGAATAGGCCTAGTAGAAAATTCAAAGGAATCCATAAATTGATTTTATTATTGTAGACTGAACTCAATACATCCTTAAATGACCATCCAGAAATAGCTAGAGGTATAGATTCATGTTTGGCATATGTTAGATAAGCTCTGATGGTGCTGACAATACCAGGATCACGTACTTTGTCTATCTCTTTTCCATTCAATTCATAACTGATATTGTCACGTTTCCGATTTTACCAAATTCAATTATTACCAATCTTTATTTTTCTTCAATATTGTAAATCATTTTTATTCCCATTATAATCTTTCAGATATTTTATTTCAATTTATCTTATTACAAAAGTTACTTCAAACCATTTCCTGTCAGTCGGTGTTAATTTCATTCTCAGATACTTATATATTGCAAATATTAAGTAAAACAATAATGTCAGCATTAGGGTTCATTATTCTGCCGGACAAGTTCATTTACCGTGCGAATCCTGAATTGCTGAATTTCATCAATAAAGTTTATATAAGTCACCGACATAGGAAAAGGAGCATATTCGAACTTTCTTCTCGCGTGTGTACGCATCGATGTTTAATAATGTAAGTAATGATTTTTTTTCATTCACATTAAATGGAGAATTAATGATTTAATTAAACTGTTTTCGAAACTATTCATTATCATGTTTCTTAAATTAACTAAACTAATTTTGGAATTATTTATGATCGTATTTCAATAATCAATTTATTTAACGTACTTATTTTACATAGCGTCGTATTCTATTTTTATTTGTTAATTTGTTTTAATAAATTCTATTGAGTTAGTTTTACCAATGTTGTTTATTTCAAATTACATTTAAAATATCTTAAACAAGAATCCTCAGGGATACGCCATGCCTCTCGCCCCCAAACCAATATTCATCTAAAACATTCAGCTCTACCAAAAAACTGGCGCGTGGCAATATATTCGAAGAGAAACGCTCCGAAATTATTCGTTAGTTTACATTCACCATCACCACTTGCTTCTGGCTGGAATTCTGCCTCGATGAATAAAGCAGACGAGGCCAAATCTACCAACACTGTAACCTCCTTCCGCTTGAATGGTTAATTACAAGTGGGGAGGTTGTCACTTACTGTCCTCTTATGACAGTAACTGACCTGCTCGGGTTTCTTGAGGGTCCAGGTTCCCTTTTTATATAGGTTTTAAAATTGCTGTTTCTCTTCCGTGTGGATTGCCAAATAAAACAGATATTTCTTGCTTAACTAAGTTTATTAATTATCTCTATTTACATTTACACCAGCTATGTACAATCTATTTACAAAATGTTGCTAGGAACAGGCCGTTTTAATGTGTTCGTTTTCCGTGTATAAAATAACGCGCTAATTAGATGTTTTCCTATCGTCGGGAGTCTCCACCATCTGCGTGAGATGGTAGACAAGTTTTTGTCCCTAGGTCTAGAAATGAAATGAATCGCGACAATCTAAATATTTAGTACACTGTTAACTTCGACGGAGCGTGGGTCGTGTATTCGCTCTGACCTGTATTTCAGACGTAATTTCTTACGGAACGGGGTATAACGGACTAGGTTGATTTGTCAGCTATCGGCTATGACTGACTTAATAATTTCACAAGTCGGTCTCGGAGAGAATCACCACGTAGCCCCTGAAATCAATTCGCAGAAGCTGGATCGTATTCGTCCAAGCTATAAGGCTTGATTTTTCCAGCGGTTTCGGCTGTGACTTTATTAACAATTCTACAAATCGGTCTCGGACAATATCCTAACTTAGTCTCTAGAAAAACAATTCGCAGAAGCTGGATCGTATTCGTCCAAGCTATCAGGATTGTTTTGTAGACTATTGAATTTATAAACAAAGTTCGAATTTGAAATCGGACTTATATACTGGAATGTTAATTCTCTAGAAAAACAATTCGCAGAAGCTGGATCGTATTCGTCCAAGCTATAAGGATTGTTTTTCCCAGCGGTTTCGGCTGTGTGTTTATTCACAATTCTACAAATCGGTCTCGGACAAAACCCTAACTTAGTCTCTAGAAAAACAATTCGCAGAAGCTGAATCGTATTCGTCCAAGCTATCAGGATTGTTTTGTAGACTATTGAATTTATAAACAAAGTTCGAATTTGAAATCGGACTTATATCCTGGAATGTTAATTCAATGACTTGAATGGATTTTAAACGGCAATTAATACTCACTCTCTATTTCTCGGATTTGCACAATAGCAACGGCTTCGGGTTGTTTAGATTACGGCAGGTCAATCTCGGTGCTGGTCTGGCAAGTCAGTCCCCTTTCGCTATGAAATGGGCTTGCTTTTATACAGATCGCGGCGTGTGACGTAACGTGAATTCTGTTCACCAGTTTTTATACATAGATGTGCACGAAGTTTGATCTCTTAACTTTGCCTATGTAATTCGATTCTACTGAGATATTCAAATTTATTTGTAAGTAATGAAGAATGCTTCATTACAACACATCTTGTTGATTGATTAATATCTCAATTTCATCGCTGTTGCCAAAAGATGTTGTGTGGGGATAGTAGGTATGAGTTTCTTCTCGGATGATGTCTTCAATGAAGTTTGGCTCGTTGAATATTTGAAGTTTTTCCGACATTGTAACCAAGGGACTTCATAAAATTTATATTTTCCAATGATGGTGATGCAGAAGCAACCTTCTCCCTTGAACTCGTTGTAGATAATGACTGATGACCACTATGGGTATGTCTTTTATTGCTGAAATCCAAACATATGTTCTCAAGTGATGGCTACTGCAACAACAACCTTCTCAGATGAATTCTTTTCATATAATGAGTGGTGGTGAGTATTGGATTATTATTTATTGTTGGAAGCCATAATCCCTAGCGGTCTTTTTCAACTCCAACCGTATAATAATTTCTTCTCCACGAAAATTTACCCGTTTCCAATTCTGATCTAAAATATTCAGTGTGATGTTATCGAAGGACGTCTTGCTGATGACCGGTAGATGAATAAGATTCTTCGGCTCTATATCAATGGAAAACCCAGGTGGTACAAGAGGTGAGAACTCATATATCGTATGAGCTATCTTACTGTTATAATATGCTCCTGCGGTTAAGTTACACTCCACTCGTATTGTTTGAACTTTGATTATGTTTATAGGTCGATCAGATACGTGTAGTTCACGAGATGTCAATTTCTTTCTGCTGAATCCCAACAATTCGCTTATACTATCTTTAGGAATAAAATTCACTTCAAAATCACTCTTCAGCTCTGTGTGTAGAGTGTTGTTGTTAGATTTTATTGATAATTTCCGGTCACGCTATTCTTGCTTCACTCCTATCCCACAAACTGCACTTTGTATGAAATCTTCGATGTCTGTCAACTCGTAGGACCCCGTAGGTATAGTTACTACTTTTTCCTCACCCTTCACATCTTCATAATAAAATTTATTGAAACCTTCTTCAATGTTCGAGATGTTATTGTACGTATGCAAACCAACAAGTGCGATAGAATAATATGAATGAGGATCTAGTTCTATAGGTGGGTGAAAATCTACAGATAAGCGGGAGCTCTTACCCGTGATAGTAAACGTCTGAGACATGATTGATGAAAACTTCATCAACAATCTATTTATATACTAATAAAATGCAATGTTAGTCGACCACAACTGAAGAGTTAGAGAGGAATTCCAAATATAACTGGCTACAATTATAAGTGTTATATTGCATGAAATATCGTGTTGACTGCAAGCTTTATCGAATGACTTGATACCTTGGATCTCCTCAACAGTTCTTCTAGTTTTGCCCCTGGTATTGATTTGAAGTTCAAACGGGAGCTTCTTTATAAGCGTATTGAAAACACCTTCTCCCGCGTACGCTTCCATACAGACTGATGAGAATTCAAGATTGCACTGTTATTTGAAGAGGGGAAAGACCAAAGATCTCAAAATAATTTTTTGTATTAATTTTCTCAATACAAAAGACTTAAGTATAACCTTGATAATATTTTTAAAATATCTCAATCTTGACTCTCGATTCATCGTCCTAGTCGTATTGCATATTCCTACCCCTTCCACCTATATTGAAGTCCTTTTATGTATGTTCGATACTGGTAAAAGTTCTTCCTACTCGGCTTATGAAGCTCATGCACAACTTGTTCTCTACTCATCTTATCAATGTGGAAATCTAGTGTAGAATTAATTTTTTGGGTATATTCACAGGATTTGGAGATATACGTTTCACAGAGCCCTGCTTTGTTGTTGTGGATGATGAGGGTCTCTTCTTAGAAGGTTCCACAGATGTCATCCGTCGTTCTAACGCCTCCACTTTACTAGTAATGTCATTTAGACGCATGTTCATACTGTTAAATGTGTTATTGATCTCTTTCAATTCATTTCTGTTTTCCCTCACACTATCACTGATTGTTTTATACTCTGATTTTATATAGATCCCCAGTCCATTATATTTATTCTGAATGTCCATCAGATGTTTATCAATGTTGAGAATAACCTTCTCATTCGTTAATTTATGTTCATCCAGATCCTTGTTGATATCTTTGATCAAATTATCAACCCTAACATTGAAGGTATCTTTAAGACTGGTTTCCGTTTTCAGATTCAGTTTGTGTGTTAATTCATCAACATATACTTTATTTGCAACATCTTCATCATCATTCGGTGATTTTACGTTGCACAATCTACGATTTTCCATATCATAACTTCCATCGCTCGTTAGGAATAATCCTTGTCCGTGAACTTGTTTGAAATTATTATTAAATACATTTGTATCATATATCCACATGGAAGAGGAGGCTCTGCCAAACTCATCCATTGAAACCATCTTTATAACTGTGATGAATTTGTCTTACACCTGGTTTTTGTTCAATTACCCCTGCCTCTATCAATTCTTCTATTATAGAGATTATCTCGTTGTGATGATTATGGTTACCTGCATGCGAGGATGCAACAAGAAGTCTCAGTCTATCCACAATTTCGTTAACGTCATCCCAATAAACATATTCGATAGGTTTCTCGTTATATTCAAGCATATCATTTTTGATATATGCACTTCCAGTGTATGTTTCGGCTCTGGGTCTTTTCATGGAATTAATCAAAGTTTTCAGTACATTTTTGTATTTCACAATGTTTCTTATTCGATCAGCTGGATCGTTATTACGTCTATGGGCATTAGTCATTTCCATCATTTGACTGTAATTTTTCCCATCTTCCACAGTGTAAGTATCAGGTAGAACATCTCTGTAAAATATCAAATTATACAGTCCTGTGGTACCCTTGAACGGAGTACCCTTGATAATTATATCACTCTCACTATCAATCTCTATAGGTTGATTACCCATGAACCATTTGTCTGAAGTTGAATTATATTTCAAACCCATTTTATCATCATATCTCTTAACATCATCATCCAATAGGAATCCTTCCAGGTAATAACGTGCTAATGTGGGGTATTGTTGCAGAAACTCCTCTGTAGCCGCTGCATTATCTTTCTTATGTTTTCTGAATTCTTCACGAATCTGATCGATAGTAGGATCGAGGGTAAACACATCCTCCTCAGTATTTTGGCGGTTATATACGAACTCTTCCCCTTCAGTTACAATATTTGGGATTGGTATGTTCTCCATTTGTGTTGCTGTAGAAACAGTACTTTTAGGTTTAACCAACGAATTTTGTTTGATTATTTCAGCATTTCTCGCAATTTCCTCCAGAGGTTTAGATACATTCCTGAACATATTATCTAGAATCTCATCATTTTCAGCTTTACCCAATTTCACAGCCATATATTTTTTCCTCACAAAGTTTGCTAACTCCCAAATTTTTTTCTTCAATTGTTGTTTTTCCTTTAGCATGTTACTCACACCCACGTCCATGCTGAGTGGGTTGTCTATTTCAAATGAAGGTATATATACATGTTAGATGTATATATAACTATCAAACCCTTTGCGATAACGTCCTTTGTTCATATCACAGTCTTTGTTTATCATAAGGAATCCATATTTATCTTTCCAACATACGCTACATATCTCTTTGAATTTCTCGAGAGACATGTCGGTACTTACATGATCGGTGAATATATGTTTCAAATTGAGTTCATCCTGTTTGAAAATAATCAAGCAATTGGCATTGTCGCGCAATCCATGTTTTGGACATTTAGCAAAAGACTGACAAAGATAGAAACTATCAATTGAGCTGTGTCTTCCTCTTGAAAAATAAGCACGAATTTTCTCCTGTTTCTCAAACATCACGTCATCGAATATTATGATTGAATTAGGCCTCGCTTCTGTGGGGTCTATGACCTCATCACTTTCGGTACAAGGAAAATATCCAAGCCCCTCAATTTTCTTAAATGTCTCCTTTAGTAACTGGTATTTTGGTTGGTGTAAAGACTTTGAATATATATGTACACGTTTTCAAATATCAGACCGTTTGCATCTAACAATAGAGATAACATCACATTTGTTTTCCCACAATTACTTGGACCACAGATTATTGTTCGTAGAGCATTAGGCAGCAAAGAGCTGTGACGTTGTGATTGTTCAACATTCTCATTGCTTGACCCTAAGTTCATAATACTCAACGAGTCTTTTTGCTTAACAATCTTCATCATGCCTGAAGGCAAATCGAAATCATACTGAAACATATGTTAATAAGCATTTGTTTATATACTAGTTGATGATGTTATATTGTGTATGTCTGATCACGCGGTTAGGTACTTCTACGCTTCTCTCTCAAAATCAGGTATCAAATACATGTTAAATAGGTATGAATGTTGAAACACGTGTTTGAATGCTGAAACACGTGTCTGAATGTTGAAACACGTGTCTGAATGCTGAAACACGTGTCTGAATGCTGAAACACGTGTCTGAATGTTGAAACACGTGTCTGAAACACGTGTCTGAATGCTGAAACACATGTCTGAATGCTGAAACACGTGTCTGAATGTTGAAAAACGTGTCTGAATGCTGAAACACGTGTCTGAAACACGTGTCTGAAACACGTGTCTGAATGCTGAAACATGTGTTGAATCATGCGATAAAACATGTGCATGAATGTATTACAATCATTATGATTATTCACATTTTATTCCTCATTAGCCCATCATAGTTCGTGAACGATGATGACGTCATCATCGTTCGTAAACTATGTTCGCCGGGTTGAATCAGTTACTGTCATTGGCTTGAAGCAGTGACGTCATCATCGTTCGTAAACTATGGTCGCCGGTTTGAATCAGTTACTGTCATTGGCTTGAAGCAGTGACGTCATCATCGTTCGTAAACTATGGTCGCCGGGTTGAATCAGTTACTGTCATTGGCTTGAAGCAGTGACGTCATCATCGTTCGTAAACTATGGTCACCGGGTTGAATCAGTTACTGTCATTGGCTTGAAGCAGTGACGTCATCATCGTTCGTAAACTATGGTTGCCGGGTTGAATCAGTTACTGTCATTGGCTTGAAGCAGTGACGTCATCATCGTTCGTAAACTATGGTCGCCGGGTTGAATCAGTTACTGTCATTGGCTTGAAGCAGTGACGTCATCATCGTTCGTAAACTATGGTCGCCGGGTTGAATCAGTTACTGTCATTGGCTTGAAGCAGTGACGTCATCATCGTTCGTAAACTATGATCGCCGGATCTTCAATTCAATAAAACACCACTTACTCGTCAAAATCCTTATGTATTTCGATACACATAAAGCTCTAGTCTGATGTTCTCCCCCACCCCAATTTGTATGCATCATATTGATTTTCCCTACTTCAAAAATATGGAAATTAACATTTTGCACGCGACAGCTGCAAATGATAGAACACACACATACACACACACACACACACACACACACACGCACACTATGACAGAGCCGCCGTGACAGTTCACACGGTGGACACCATGACGCCTCATTGAAGACCCACATGACAGACACCATGATGCTCTGCGACTTAGGTTAGCTCTATAACCTTTAGCTCTATGGTTTCTATGACTACGGTATGTGATAGTTACCATAACACCCCGTTGAAGACCTATGTGAGAGGTACATTGCTGAAGGAGCTTGTGATAGCCACCTCGTCGATGTAACACACATGACAGCTCCATAAAGCTATAGTAAGAGGTTTTTTCCTCATTTACATGCAGCATATGGGATTTTTTAACGAAAAAGGTGAAAATTCACATTCTACGCCTCAACATCTTTCATTTGATACCCATAAAGCTATAGTTGGCGGTTTTTCCTCATTCACATGCACCCCAGGAGAGTTTTTCAGGGAAAAGTTTGAAATTCACATTCTACGCGTCAAGACCTTTCATTTGATACCCATAATGCCATACTTTAAAAAATAAAAATTTCAAATCCTTATCGCGGGAGATCGGTCAAACTGTTCGATATATAAATAGTATATTCTTATTCAGCACATCACTTAGATTCAGAATATGCAATAAAATGACCACTTCCGGTGTGACAATGTGTGGACCATATACCCCACTTCCGGTTTAACTCGGATGATGATGCTTGAGTCGATGAAAATTTTGTTCAGCTCATCATGTAGATTCAAAATATGTAATAAAATAACGACTTCCGGTGTAGACCCTCTTCACTCGATGATGATGATGCTCAAGTCGATGAAAAAACACATGTGGCATGTGGCGTCACACATTGTATATTCTTATTCAGCACATCACGTAGATTCAGAATATGCAATAAAATAACCGCCGTCTCTAGGTTCTTCGTAAAATGCAAACATTACAGACTCATTATCACTCGAATGAGCTAGGCCTATTGCATGACCGATTTCATGTAATAGTACAGCAAACAAACTTGATTCGTTATAAGCAGGTCTCGTTTTTGTATCACACCAGTTTTCATCTCGATCCAGATGTATTTCGACTGTTGACCCATCACTTGGTGGAAAATCCGAGTGTGCGAGAATCATTCCAGGTCCATCAAACAACCCTGAACACACCCCATTGTTCGTAACTCTACGATGCATTCCTCTCTGATACGAAATGAGTATATCGGTTGTGTTACCACCTGTATATTCAAAGTTCAACCCCGAATATTTGCTCCACACTTCAAATACCTCCGTGGTCAATCTAAGCAGTTGAGTTGAGGCAAATCTGAATCTCCATGTCAATTTCGACTTCAACCATCTGGATGTTGTTCTGTATTGAGAAGGATCATCAGCCACTCCGCACCTTTTCGTATTCATCAATTTCAAAGTCTCATTATTTAGGGTACCGTCTATTGGCAGTCTGTAGAATTCTTGAAACACTCTCAAGGTATCCTCTGTTTCACTCAACCCGTTGGAATTTTCCGCCATATATCCATATTTTACTAGATATTCGTTCGCCTGGTTTCCGAGGAAGCATAGAATGATTAATAACATGTTGCTCTATCGACAACTTTAAACATGCCTAGCTTATATGTATATCTACATTCGCGGAATTTTTTAAGCGTGCTCGATCGAGAAACAAATGTCTAGGGCCAGTCCGAGCCTGGTAAATATTAACAAGTGTTGGTTATCAAAATATTTGCTGCTTCTAACGCACATCGCTGTAATGTTAATACGTTAGCGACGTGTTTCAAAACAGATATGATTTATCCGTTTAACCGTGATTGTTACTATAGAATGATAAATTGAATCATTTTAACAATGTAGTTTATTGCCATAAATATTCATAGACTGAAACATCTCAACTATTTACACTCGTATCTAACCAGCCACACAAATATACCTAATATGCTGCTTTACATTGAAGTTCTCCCTAACCTCACATATTGCTTGCTGTCTACCTTGAACGATCTTGTATATACAGGCTGATTACCACTACTCGGTCTCCATTGACTCTACCATACAACCATAGCAGAAGGGCCCCTAGCGGTCAGAGACCACACCCTGGCCGTCTACCCGGTAACACCTAGAGGTTAGAGGCGAGACCACACCCTAACCGTCTACCCGGCCGGTAATACAGGGTCAGTACTTACCGATACATATCTGGGCATACCGCGCATGCACGAGTGTATCACTGGTTGCCTACATCTGATAAGGCTCTCTATCAGGCGGGCCCAAGTGGGAGGATACCTACTGAAGATATGTTGGACATTATTGGACCTAGTAAAGCAGATAATCTTCTATTCGGTTTCAGGATAAATGGCATAGCCCCAATAGATGTTTATGAGAATATCGCAGAATATATGTTTTACAAGAGAAGTTTACATTTACTAAAGAAGTGTACATTTACTAAAACCCTGGAGAGTAAACAAAATGACAAAACCATTGGAGACTAGAAGAAAAATAGATGTATCTGTTGTAAAAAGTGTCAGCGTTGTTGGTGAATCCAGTGAGGAAGATAACTTAGCTGAAGCATCATTTGAAAACGTATATAAGGGATACACCAACTGTAACAATCTGCCAAGCGTATATTTTATAAATCTGAAATGAATGCAGATTTAATATTTCAGGCATGAGAATAGGTTTGAAAGCCTATATCACCGCTAATCTACTACTTTTAACAGTCGCCTGGGTATTATTTCAGGTAGCGGTAATACCTCATCGACGTATTATATGAATTGCGTATTGTTTGTTGGAACCTGCTCACGTATCAAAGTTCTTAAATAATCCGTGTACCCTCAAGGTTCTTTCAAGCTGGAACAGCTGGAAGCTGTTTCTGACCACGATGTCTCGATCCCTTCCCAGGGACCTCCTCGAATTACGTACAATTATATTGTATCGCCGATTAAGAGGTTGGAGTCAATATAACAGTTTGGATTGGAATGGAATTGTCACAAAATGATTTAAAGGGAACAAACACTTTCCGCGAAACGCGAAAGACGCGCACAACTCCAGCACTGCCTTACCCCTAGGGGTACATAACACTTGTTGCACAAGTATTACGTTCAATACTGCTTTGGAGCAATTGGTTCAATGCTTCAAACTATCCCTACGCAAGCTACCTACACCTCCGGGTTTCTTTTGATAAATAATCCTTCTCTTGAATAGTAGACTTCCGCGGGTAACTAATTTTGGAAAATTTCGGCTTCCGGATGTATTCCGCATCACAATAGCTCGAATTGATGTCGACGTTCCGCTAACCATGACAGGTGGCATCTTCAGGGCAGGCTTGAGGCTTGCACTGAAACTGAAAATAATCCTTCGTTGACTTATATGAACACAAATTAGATAGACAGAACTTGATATATCAATTCAATCTTAATCTGGTTACTTGCATTTAATCTGCTTATAAACAGGATACTAATTGATTTCAAAAGGAATGATCTTAGGAACAAAACTTAACCTGAATTAAAGTTCTACATGATTTGACTGAAAAATTACTTCATTACTTCATAGACATTATCTCAACAACAATACAAAAATAAAATTAAAACACTTCTGATTAATTTGAGTGTGAAATTCAGATAAAATATATTTGACTTGAATCTGTGCAAACAATGGATTATATATTGAGAGCAAATGCAGGCTGGACAACAAACAAAACAAGCTTATCGAGGGAGTAGGTGGTGAAGAACTCCCTTTTTTCTCACAGTAATTAGATTTCATGAAACCATTGAAAAGAAGGCCACCTCACGCGCAAAGCTCAGGAAATATGTTTAATTTAGATTACTGGGGGCAGACCCCGCCCATACGTTATTAAAACGACCTATAAGGAGTCTGACTAGGCGGAAGAACAGTGAGTGACGGCTCTCCTCAACTCCTCGTGGACTTCGCCTGACTCAGGGAAAAAGTACCACAGGCGTCGTACTGTGCTTACGTTTGCTAAGCATGATTTCTTGCTGACCTAGAAGCACCGGACCGACCCGGAGAAATGGATCAAATTACGAGGCAGACCGTCGCTAGACCTATCTGGTATATCGTGTGTTCTATCAAGATTTAATAATTTACGAAACTTCAATTCGAATTAAATTGAATTATAAAAATAAGTAATAATAAGCTGGAAAGATCAGACAGGTGAAACAGGGACGGACGGAGTAATCTGATTGCGTGGTAGGTGGTGGTGAGAAAGACTGTGACGGTATTCTCTACGCAAGCCAGCAGTGATAACCTATATTCAAATGATTGATCGAGGCTCCATCCATTCACAGCGACTCCGTAAGTACTTAGCCGGACAATGCGAAAATCCCCGGCAACCCATTCCGCGTCGCCAGCACTACACCATTCCATAAGCTGAGTTGCCTCTATCAATGCTTGTCTCCTATGTGTGCATTCCATTCGGACAGTACGCCACTGGAATTCCCGCTGACTGATCTCGGAGAAATACTTCCTGTCTCGGCAAATTCAATCCCATACTCCATTGATAATAGCTACTCCATCTTGACCCAGCGTCCGTGTCGTCGTCTTTTCCATATGACAATGATAATGTTCAAAATGAGTCCTCGAAAAATTAAAAAAATGGAGACTCAGAAGTTTTGTACCCATAACAGAAAAAGAAATTGATTTCACAAACATAAAACTCTATCCCAAAATTCGGATAGTACAACTTATCGAATAATCCATAATATCTTGATGGTAATCAACTCCAGAACTTCGCGATAAAATCACAACACAAATGAAATATCAACAAGAAACTGCACTCGAGAATAATCGCTTCATCAGTCTGTTAATAAAACAGACGGCCATACAAGGCTACATCATAAGACACCTTGAATCAGAAGACCGACTCTTCTTCTGCGTTAGCTATGAGTCGTTAACGAGAGCATGGTTGACACAATTAAAGACAGGGGGCGATGAAACACAAATAAACACACATAAGAGTAACCTCTAGATGCATTTGAAACTCAGTGCTCGAAATTGTAACTTCCATCTGTCATCTTGCATCCTGGGGGTGGAACGTGTCTCGTTCTGGACTGCCATCCGCTTGTCCGTACATAGTTACTATGGTACCTTTATACATTCATAACTCGAGGGTCAGAGCTCTTGTTCACTGAATTTACTTGTCTTAAGGCTCAAGGGTCTTTTCAACACAAAAAAAACGAAACGCGGGACTTGAAGAGTCAGAGGTCCCGAATTAATGACTCTACTTTTGTCCATAGAGAAGCAAGGCCAAGACTCAACAAAAGAGAATTACCTGGTCCTGTATATTGATTGTTTGGTGACGTCAGTCGACCTAGGAAGATGGTGGCTATATAACATTAGCGGTAGAAGAGTCTTAAAAATGAGGCATCTCTTAAGAGAGTCTTCCCCGTCAATATCTCTCTAGTTCCTTATTCAGTTGCGGTGGTGCGAGAGTCCTATTTTCTAGCCTACAGAACTGCCTCCAGAGTGAGAGCGTCTTCGGCCCTGTCCGCAGTGCTCGCGCTCCTCGCGATTACAGATATCGTCCCATCTCCTCACTCATTCCAGGAAACGACCCCTTCAGACTTTCATACTTCTCACGTGCTCTACAAAAATCTTTCAAGCAATGACCCTACCGTTCACTTCTCTAAAGGGACAATCTGGGGCAAACGGAGAGCGTGAGTGATGAGCATATTCTGCTGTCTCGATTCTCCGGCTTCCACTTCCTCAATTTTACCGATGTTATACCACGTTATCTACACCCGTTCGACTCATTCATACTCTGAGCGGTATTCATCCACCCGGCCCGCGCACTTTCTCACACTAATATCCTGGCCTTACTGACGACTACGCATCCTGCTCCTCTGTAGGCACAAATCACTCATGGGTCTCACATACAAACAAAATCCTGTACCTGCGCTGGGTACGTCACAAGCTGGTATCGGCCTAAGTTCCTGGCCGACTACCTCTACTGGCGAATCCTACATGCCAGACTCGCAATTGGCCTATTTCGTCTTCCTGTCCACCCTGAACCCAAAAACTCACTTCCGAATTCCGGACTTATCACCGTCTGTTATCCCATTACATCTGAATAGGTATGTCTGTATTGGTTCTAAATTGAAATGACGTTACCCTGATTATAAGATTGTACTGGTTCAATTGAACTATAAGCTCAATCATATTAAAATGTTTATTTATAATAATGATTAAAATCATATATACAACCTGTAACACTGTTTAAATATTAAGTGAGACTTCAGGGGGAACAATGATTCTATTGAATCTTCAACTTTGATTACGTTTAACAAGATGGTAACAAGTAACAAATTGAATAATTCATACGTGATAATAAATCGTAATTCCCTTAATTGCTACGGACCAAGCATTGATTCTTTATAATGTCGCTATGAAATTACTTCCCTTGTTTTTATTATGAATATGCAATAATTTCTTAACCGATAAATATAATTATTGATATATCGTGTATGAGTTCCTCTATCAAGTCAATATACACAATGATTCAATGTACATCCTAATTATTATTTATCTAATCTTAATCAATAGCCAATTTAATAGCTTTAATAGTTCTCGTAGCTATTATTTACAAGCTGTATACATTATGAATAACAATCGTATTTCTCAGAGACATGTTTGTATCATTACATTGACTCCACATATTCTCAAATACTTCATCAACCCCTCATCATTCTTAACTATGAGTTACGCCCTTGATTAAATGATTTGAAACAACAATATAATTAGTTTATATTGAACCTTCCATTTAATAATCACTCATGAACGAATTTTTGTTTGATTTCTTGACAATTATTCATTCTCGTTCACTTTAATTATGGCTTAAATTTGCACTAACTATGTGACTATGAATCCTGAAGAATTGAGTGTGACGACTTATCCAAATCCTATTCCAGTGAACTCTAAGTACGCCAATGCCCTATATAAACAATTTATCATTACTATTTGAGATTGAATTGAATTCTGATTAATGAAGCTTTTGAAGTTGTAGGTTATTGAACAAACACTGACTCGGAATTATGAAGTTGATATGAACAATTACAATTGCATTAAATTTATCAAATAGACTCACCAGCTAACTCGTAATTAATCCTACGGGTATGACACGCTACAGATCCGTGTTACCATTTGCCACATCAGTTCACAATAATCCATATCACAAATTAATTGCACTGGATATGTTTCACCAACTTTATTAAGGCTTATTAGACGCTATCACTTATATGCAATTTGATTGAAACAACTCGAGAGAGTGATTAATTCGATTTTGTTACCTTATATACATTTGTATGATTAGGTTCATGTCCAAATCTATTTCCCACACTGGTCACTAAACGTATTCGACGTTTTTAAGCGAGTAATTATATTGCAGATCGCGTAATATTACCTACTCCAGTTATATATCGAAATATTGCTAATTTTTCCCGTACTCTACTGAACAATTATAATTAACTTTCCATCATACATGTGAAATTGTCCGTAAGCTCCGCGTTTTGATTTTTATGATTCGACTACTATCGTTTCGGAAACACGTGGTTTCGATTTTCCCAAATTGTTTCCAGAACTCACTGATTTCCCTTTATATCTGATTAAATTTCGAACAACTTTTGTCAAGTACATTTTTCTGTGTATTTTTGGATAAATTACTGACAACATATTATTTATTTCAGTCGATCGATGCTTCTACAAAACAACTAGAAATATCATGAAACTTTCTGAGTGCTCCCCCACTATAACTCTGAGTCTTTTTACAATAATATTTTCCCCGATTAATTGAAAAATAAGATTATATTGTTAACTTAGTGTGAGATCAGATTCCTGATTCCTTATGTACTTCTTTGTTTATGACACAACCCTTCGCTCATAGATGTCGCTGCAAATATGGATTAAACATAATCGTTTTCCTTCTTGAATTTTCCTAACGTGAATTCCAGACCGTAACACATGGGGCGTGTCCAGTCTGGAATGGTTGCGGATTTCTCAAATGCCACAAGTTGGCTCTGGTCCAATCAGTGGTTGTTCCGCCCCCGCTTTAGCGAGTGCGACGACAGTTTCAGTCCCTTCTCGTCTGGCTTCCACGGACTCCCATACGAGTGTCACTCTATTGAGGTTCTTTGCTAGTGCCGTTAGTTCTTTCACACATTTGAGTACACATTGTGAGGTGATTGTGTATGACCCTAGTACCTTAAGCACTGAAAGATTGCTCACTATGATTTTGATTTGTCTATTCTCATAGGCTCTTTCCCTCATAATTTGAGCACATGTTGTAATTGTTACTATTTTTGCTTGGAATTTTGTCGTAAGTGGCCCTAAGTTTAAAGAAATTATTTCCCCTTGGTCCGTTGTCTCGACTATTTGAGCACCTGTTGTTTTTTCAGTCTTGGTGCCTTCTGTAAACCATACGGAATTCCCCTGCTAACATATGAGGATTGCGCCCAGCGTTCTGCCGCCCATTCAAGGTTTGAATCGTGAAAGGTATGTAAGGGCTGTGAACCTTGATCTCATCCCCAATGGTGGTGATCCAAGCATTCCAAAAATGCTTCGGCCTTTTTGGTCGGCCCTTCCTTGACCAATAAGATCGAATCGATACGCTCCTCTCACGGCTTCTGCCTGAACGACAAGGTGCAGTGGCTCCAGCCCCAACAGCTTCTCCATCGCAGCCGTTGGGGTGGTCGACGTTGCACGTGTTATTTCTAAGCATGCCAGTCTCTGAACTCCGTTCAGGGAGTGCTGGGACAATTTCAATTTTGTTTTTGGCCACCACACGATTGCGGCGTATGCAACAATGGGTCTCACTATGGTGGTGTACACCCAGTGCACCCAGCATTTCATTCCATAATTATAACAATTCAATCATGGAGGAGAAATTACAAAACATAAAAAAGCAACGTGCTGTGATAAATAAAAGTTAACTGTTTTCAAAAACTCTATAAATGTAGCTGAATCAACGTTAAAAGGTTTATCAGCAAGCAAATCACCAGAAAACATGCTTTTGATTGAAATATAGTCAAGTTTCAAAATGTTCACGACGAAATTGACTTGAACTGTGAAGACTTTGATGATTAATTATTATTAGAGCTTGAATTATTTGAAAAGTTATTTTATGGTATAACATCTGCAGAAGGTATCTTACATGAATTTGGAACCATCTCACATGCAGAAAATAGCTCAAATTCAGTACTAGCTGGTTCAATATGATGATGTCGTCGAGTGAGAACACACGTGGGTTATTGTGCTCCGTATGCACAACCAAAATTGGCCGATATGACGATGTCATAAATTGTTCATCTTGTGCCAATGCAATGCATATCAAATGCATCAATATGTCAATTCAAGAATTACAAATAAATAAAACGAATAAACTCTGGAAATGTATTATTTGCAATTCATTGGAAGCTACCAGTCCATCGCAAGTAATGTGCAATTGTTCATCTATTAGAGCAACATTTCAATTAGAAAATAAAGAGTTAAGACAACAGCTAATGTTACTGCAAGAAACTGTAAGTACTTTACAATCCAAATCATTAAATGAAATAGCGGAATTAAAACAATTGATTATTCAACAGAATAAAGAAATCGTATCTCTTTCACATAATATCATTTTATTAAATGAGGGACAAAAACAATATAAAAATACAATAAAGAAAATTGAAAAAACTTCACACAAAGGAATCAAGCTACCTACTGTAATCGATAAACAGGAGTTAAATCAAGATAACGAGTTTTCCAATATCATATCAGAACTTATCGATTTAGAAAATGATTCCAGCACTAAATCTTCGAATCTTCAAAAAACCGAAGAGGATTGGACAATAGTAAAAAAAAAAAAATCTAGTAAAATGTCTTCACCAACTAAGCAACAAAATCCTGGGAAAAATCAAC
Source organism: Endomychus coccineus (assembly GCA_958510875.1). NCBI lineage: Eukaryota > Metazoa > Arthropoda > Insecta > Coleoptera > Endomychidae > Endomychus > Endomychus coccineus. The sequence goes on from OY294070.1 coordinate 60,504,305, forward strand.
ATCCAGTAAAACCCAAAATGAAACCACTTATTGGAACTGGTAAAACTGAATGTCTCAAAGTAGCACCATAAAAACACTCTCACATGTTCACATTACTAGATTAGACCCATTAACTTCAATACAAGACATAATAAATTATTTGAAACCAACAGTACCTCAAATCACCTGCGAAAAAGTACAGTCTAAACAACCAAATATTTATTCTTCTTTCAAACTCTCATTTTCAACTGAATATTTGGGAACTGTTATGGATTCCAAAACGTGGCCTGAAGGAGTGGCTATAAATAAATTTTTTTCAAGGCGTCCCATTCAGAAATTGACACCTTAACAAACAACGATAATAACATAACTAGTTCTGCAAATATTTGTGAACATTGTGTATGTGTGGTTCATCTGAACGCTCAATCAGTACGAAATAAAATCAATGAACCTAATGTCTATGTAAAAGAGACTAATCCTTACATAAATATTTTGTGTATAACTGAGCATTTTCTATTATCTGAAGAAGCTGAACAATTTACTTTAGATAATTTCAATATAATTTCTTGTTTTTCTTGTACTACTCTCCAAGGTGGTGCTTTAATAATGTGTAATATTAATATAAATTGTTCTAATATGTCCGATTTAGTAAATCTGTCCATAGCTAATGAATGTGAACTTGCGGCTGTATTTATTGAAAATGAAAAGTTAATTGTTATAACGATTTATCGTCCACCCGCTGGAAATTTCAACACATTTCTACATATTATGTCTCAATTATTTAACAAACTTGTTTCTAAAAAATTAGATGTCATCATTATAGGCGATTTTAATGTTCATTTCCATACTACTGATAGTAGATTTTTATTATTGAGGGATCTTATTTTATCTTTTGGTTTTGACATTACAATTTTCGAAAGTACTCGTAAGAAAACGTGTTTAGACAATATAATTATAAATTTTCAAAATCACAGATCTTTTGATGCTAGTGTGGATGATCCAAATCACTGGCGGCTCGTGAACTTTTTGAGAGAGGAGGCTGGACATAAAACGTTTTTGTAAAAATATACTCTATTCAGCCAATTAATTTAACCTTCAGTGACAAAATTGATTGTTACCCAGCAAGAACCAACGTGGAGGTATAGAGTTTCTCTTGCCCACAAATTTTTTTTTCGTTCGTTTTTTGTTTTTTATTTTTTTTTGGATTTTTAATTTTTTTTCTTTTTTTTTGAATTTTTCATATTTTGTTTTTTGTTATTAATTTTATCAACTTTTCTATATATTAACGAAATTCTACGGTCTTTAATTTACGAAAAATGATCAATAATATTATCATAAAATGTATCATTATGTTTTAAGTGTTTTACTAAATCTTTTTCAATAGATATTAAACTAACATTGTATAAACGATTTTGGCCCATTGTATTTCGCATGTATGTTTTAATTCGTTTGAGAGTAGAAAATGATCTCTCCACCGATGCCGACGTGACAGGAATGGTGACTGTCAAACAAAGTAGTTTATAAAACTGAGGTAAGACTTGTTGCAAATCATTATCTATCATATATTTTATTATATCGGCGTGACTGTCGTACTGGCTTAAAATATCTTTATCCCAGTATACAACGCATAATTCATTGTGCAGCGCTATTTTATCAAAAAAATTATATTTTAGAACTAAGTTATCTGAAAGTGTATTGAGAAACTCTTTTGAAAAAGATTCGAAAAATCTTCTATTCGTCAAATCGAAAAACTTCAATTCATGTAAATCGGAAAATCGAATCTCAATATTTGACCTTTAATAGTATCTAAAATTTCATAAAAAAGTTGTTTATAATGTAGTTTCTTGTTTACGAAATTATATGTTTTCCTCCTTTTCACGGGAGAAGCCTCATCAGTTGAATAATTTCCAAATAAAATATTAAAATGAAATTCTGTATAACGGAAACTTGAATTTTATCAATGAGATGTGTTAAACGATCTCTTGAATGAATTATATTAGTGAATTTATGTTGTAAAATTCGAAAAATAAGATCAGTTTGTTCAAATATTAATTTAAAAGTATCAAGAAATAACAAAAATTCTTCATTTTCTAAATAAGATTTTAAACCAACAGCAGCATTCAATGAAACCTGATCTGTTGAAAAGTCATCACTGTTTAATATAAAATCAAATATTTCAATTAATTTGTCTTTATTTTTATGGATGGTAAACTAAACATTGCATGTGATGTAAAATTCCATCGAGTTCGAGCATTACAGGGAATTCTGTTTCCTACTATGTTATTTAAAACTTACGTTTGTTTGAAGACCGTTTAAATGTCCCGCCATTACAGATGCCGTCGTAAATCTGATTTATTCGCAAAGTCGAATCGTTGAAATGTTTCCATTGAAAAATTGAATAAATTGACCGCTGTTCTTCCCGAACTAACATCGTAGAACCCTTAAAATCTTTCCACTAGTTGTCCATTTTTACAATTAATAATTTACCGAACAGACGAATTCTAATCTAACCTTATTTCGCGTGGTGTCACTCAACCATTATACCCGCATAAAACAAAACAAATGCCTGCAAATACTGACGCGTTAGTCATAAAATCGCGAAGCTTACTGTCGTATTCACAAAACAAATCTAACAATTACCTTTATTAAATGAATTTTCAGTTTCATCATGCCCTCTAAAAGCCAAATCTTGAAATGATAAATACAATAAGAAATGAATGATTTTTTTTAAAACTTCGCGGTTTTCTTTAACTGTATTATTATGATTTTCGATTTCGCGTGTTCGTGTAGAATCAATCGCATTAACAATATTCTGTTTACCGGTTAATTTAAACTTAATACACGATGTAATATGTTCCTGCGATTTTTCATGTCTTTCTAGGCCACGAGCTAAATTTTTCAAATCATTATAACCCAAGTGCCCCCAACATGAAGTTGTATCTGATGTGAATAGCAAGCAATACCAGCAATATAATTTATTGTGTACATCAGATCCCGTTAACCATACATATTTTTTATAATTATCAGTATTAAACGATCGATTTTGATACTTCCCTGCCATCACTAATCCTTTCAAATCCGGTAAAGGCCGTTTGTTTTTGAAGAACACTTTTCTATCATATGTTAATCCACTAAATGGATTTTCTAAGAACTTTGCAACTAAGTCACTCATAATTTTAACGTTCACCGATTCCGATTAGATAAATTATAACTTAAAAATTAACTACTTAACCTTACTACGCCTCATGGAATAAAAATAACAACTAACCGCATTCTCCTAGCAGCGGTAGGCGGGAGCGCAAGTAATCGTATTTCATTCGACCGACGAATGGATACGAAAAGCTAGCCTCCCTACCATGTTGCCGTTTTCGATTGACTGGTCGGAAAAACGGCAACTTTGTTGAACAACACAACTCAGCATTTGAGATATATAGAGAATCTAGCCTCTGACCACTGTTGCCGGATTGAAAATAACTACTGAGAACGGGGAATTAATTGTAAAATTTAAAGAATTATCAGAGAAACAGGAAATAAAATGGAGAATGATCATTAAGATAAATTGGTGAGGAGGCTGAGCCTCCTTAGCCTCCTTCGAGGAGCCGCCACTGATCCAAATATTTCTGACCATAAAGCTATTAGTATTAAAGTCTCAACACGTAACGACATAAATACTGTTAGCGAAGAAATAAGTCGCCCCATAACTGCGCGAGGTAAACAGCTTTATTTTTCTATGATAAATAACACAAATTGGGACTTTATAAAGTCATCAAATGTTGATACAAATATAAAATGTAACGATTTTATCGATGTATTTATAAATTCCTTAAATATTGCTTTTCCTGTTAAACAAAAAGCTATTAAAAATCATAATAAGACACCACTAAACTGGTTTAACGAAAAACTTTAAGTTTAAGGGGTCATATACGTATCTTGAGTGATTTAAAAAGCATACTTCCTGATGACGTCCTAATACAAAACGCTTTCAAAAAGATCAAATATTTATATAGATTTGAATTGGAAAACAGCAAAAAAATAGCGTATCAAAATTATATCAATAACACACCTAATAAAATAAACAGTTATTGGACCATTATGAACCAAAATAGAAATTTACCTGCTAAATCTAAAAGTTCTCTCAGTGCCAATACACATAATGACTTTTTTCTTAATATAACAAGAGAAATTAAACATAATATTCCTGCTACAAACAGGCTCTTTACAGATTATCTTCTCCATTTACCCAGTAATTCCAAACAGTTTTCTTTTGAGAATGCTTCTCATATACAAATTAGGGACATAATTCATAATCTCAAAAATAAAAAAAGCACTGACCATTTTGGTCTAACTGTTGAATTAGTCAAACTTACGTTAAACACTATAGTCTATCCCTTAACTGATTTAATGAATTTCAGCATAAATGCAGGATTGTATCCAGACTCTTTAAAAATTACAAAAATTATTGCTTTGCATAAAAAAGGCCCCACAAATGATCCCAACAATTTTCGTCCTATAGCCTTGGTACCTATATTTTCTAAAATTTTTGAAACTTTCCTGAAATCTCAAATAGTTGAATACTTTGAAACAAATAACTTATTTTTTAAAAACCAATTTGGATTCAGAAAAAATAGAAGTACCGAGAAAGCGTTATCAAGGCTACTAGACTTTATCATAGACGGCATGGAAAATGGATTCATTGTGGGTTCCTTTTTTTATGATCTAACCAAGGCTTTCGACTGTGTTCCCCATGGCAAATTAATCGACAAGTTTGCTTGTTACGGTTTTGATGACACTAGTTGTAAATTATTAAGTTCCTTTCTTTCGAATAGGAGGCAATACACCTATCAAAATAATACTACATCTAACATAGTAACTACCGTTTGTGGGGTACCACAGGGATCTATTTTGGGTCCTATCCTCTTTATTGTATTTATTAATGACCTAATGAAGGTAGCGAATCCAGACGATCTATTACTATTATTTTGTGATGATACCTCAAATTCAAAATGTGATCAAGATGAATCTGTAGTGTTAGATTCATTAAGGGAATCACAGTCATTACCAGTTGACCGGTTTTCAGCTAACGACTTGTGCTTGAATCTCAAAAAAACAGAATGCATGTTATTCACTCACCGAACTATAAATTTTAAAAATCCAGTTTCCATAAAGTTTTTGGGAGTAAATTTAACCCATACTCTTAACTGGGACTTACATATTGATTATATTGCGAAGAAGATGTCAAAGGGTTTGTTTGTGTTACAAAACCTAAAGGGCTGTGTACCTCGTGAAGTATTGTTGACTGCTTATTATGCATTAATACACTCACACATATCGTATGCGCTGTTATGTTGGGGTCACTCACCTCATGCTGATAGAATATTTGGAATTCAAAGGAAAGCCATACGTATAATTCTTGACAAGGGTTTTAGAGTAGACGTTCGTAACTATTTTAAAGATCTCAATATCTTGACATATCCATCTTATTATATTTACAAATGTCTTATTTTGGCAAAAGAATCTGATATCCATATTTTTCGTAGAGATCTACACAATTACCAAACTAGAACAAATAATCACATCGATAAAGGATGTATTAGGTTAAGATCTAGTAGATACAGTTTGAATTATTTTAGTTTAAAGTTTTTTAGTAAGATACCAGATCTCATTGCTACTTTACCTCTTAATACATTTAAATTAAAAGTTAAAGGTTTTTTAAACATGCATTCCTTTTATAGTTTTGATGAATTTTTAAACTTTTCTATGACAGTTGAAGCTTTTAAATTTACCTGATTTTAATGAAAGTCTTCTTGATCTTAGTATATTTTAACATGCTATGTTTTTTCGTATTCCATTTTTATATTTATTATGTATACATTTATTGTTTATATATTACTTTGATTTTTTGACTTGTGCAAAACTACTTGTATTGTTAAAGGCACCAATAAAGTATCTATCTATCTATCTATCTAATAAATGCTTGTCATCAGAGAAATTATCGAAATACACCTGATATTACGCTTCCTAAGATAGAATTGCCCATTTCCAAGGGTGGCTATCAATCGTGATTAGACTTTTGGGACCTTTATGTAGATCTTGTGCATTATAATGAGGATGTAGGAGATTCTGAAAAATTCTATCATTTGATATCTCATATTGATGACAGTGACAGAAGATTCATTGCAAAAATCGATCTAATAGCTGAAAACTATAAGTGCATGATATATCTATCAAATGTAAACGTTTGAATAACAAGCGAAGGTTAATCCATAATCACTCAGAATCTCTAAATGGCATTCCTACAATACTCAAGAATCTTCGTCAACATTGAAACAACTGTCTGATTAGGTTTTTGAATACCTGAGGTCCCTAAATCAACCAGGCGAATCTACGAATAATTAGGATTCTTATCTTGTTTTTCATTTGACTTTAAAGCTAGACAAGAAAACAGAAGATGAGTAGGAATCATACAAAATTGCGAGTAACGTCTCTACACTAGGAGAATTTCGGAAATTTCTCTATGATCGAGCTGATGTTTAGGGGAAAAAAGAACATTATAATCCCAGCAGTACCAAACAAATATCTATCGAAGCCAACTTTTCAGCATCTACATCCAAATCAAAAAGCAATAGTGAATCTTTAATTTCTACCTCCAAAATCGTTCACCTTCCTTGCAAGGGAGATCATTGGCTGACTAACTTTGGTGATTTTCTGAAACTAGACCCAGGTGCCAGGTTGGAAACGGTGGAAGCTCTTAGATTAAGTACAAACTGTTCATGGATTAACCATAAAACTTATGGTTATAAATCAAAGGTTTGTATAAAATGCAATCGGAAGCATCATACTCTATTGCACATTGCTAATATGAACGGGTCTTGAACTGATCAGACAGAAATTAATTCAAATAATGATGATTACGCTAGTCGTTGCAGTGCTCTTACATCAAACTGCAACTTTGTGCATAACTGCAGCATGCTTCTGCTTCTTTCAACAGCTCTGGTCAATATTTACGACTCATACAAAAGCATACATACCTGTCGGGTTTTACTGAACTCTGCCAGTCAATCAAATTTTATATCACAAGAATTGTGTGAGAAGCTCCAAATTCTCACTACCAATGAAAGTTTGGTCGTAGCAGGAATTAACCAAACTGTATCTACAGTTAAATATTGTTGCAAGGTAACCATTACTCCCAGATATAACCCCTATATATGTGATAGGATGGTATGTGCTCACATTGATACTACGTCTCTTCAGATATCCAGTGATATCAAGTTAACATGATGATAATTATACTCTTTTGGCTTGTCTATTATAAACGACTCCTGTTAGTTTTTCATGGCTATACGCTCTCCGAACATGACATAGATGAGGTATACAGAATCGGTATCCCTCTCTAAATGATCCAATATGGTTCCTCGTTGAACATTACCTTTCAAAAATCATTCACCTCGTCTTTATAGTCTTCGTTTTAGAGTGGTAGGATGCATAATTTTGACACTGCTCGACGCAGCTCTGTGTCAGAAGTTTTGATAGTGGCCACTGTTGCAATATCATCACAGTCAGGATGGAGAGAGATGATTCTACCTTAAGGTAATTTGAACGAAGCAGTGTTTTCGACGCGGTGAAGAACCGAAACACCGCATTGCAACTTAGTAGTGGATGTTTTAGATTTCGCACGAGGTTGTAGTTGGTTTATATAATCCCGCTTCCACAATTGCTACTGGAGATGCTGGAAATACTGGTATCTGGTTGAGTGATTCGTTGCTATATCGCCTATATCTGGATCTGTCAAGGACGTAGCTGATCCACCAATCAAAAAGTGCTATAGGTTGAGCGCTTTTTGGTCAGAGGAATCGTTGGAGAGGGGAAAAAGTGAACGATAGTTGAGGATCGCCTCAATCTGCTAGAATGCTAAAAGTTGACTAAGGCGATTTGGTCGTCAGCTTCGACGTCAGATTCCTTCTCACCAATGTTCCCATTCCAGATACCCTCTCCATAATGTCTCAACTGTTACCTACCAGAAACATTTGAATGGACTTACTACCGTTAAATGATTCTGTCTATCTTCCACATATTTTCTGTACGGTGGCAAGTCTGACGAGAAGTTCTCCGGAGCTGCCAAGGGATCTCCACTTTCTCTGGTCATCGTTAATATCTCCATGGAAACTTTTGAGCAAGATGCTATCGACTCATCTGTTCTCAAGCCGAAATGTTGGTTTAGATATTTCGACGATACTTTTGTTATTTGGCAACATGATCACGAAAATCTTGTTTCCTCCCTCAGTCATTCAAATTTATCACATCTCTATATATATTTTTCACCATGAAATCGAAATGTTCACTCCCGTTCCTAGATATATTAGTTAGTTGACAGACTGATGTTACTTTAGGACATTCTGTTTATCGAAAACCAGTATCCACACCAATAGATACCTCAATGACCTTTCACATCACCACCCTGCCAGGGAGCAATCTGTCATAGACTCCTAGATTCACAGAGCTATCAACTCATCTGAGTCCCAATCCTTAAAATCAGGTAGGTTTCATCTGTCTTATTATCAAATAATGTCTCATTATAACATTCACAAATTCATAAAGAAATACACTCCGCCTGAAATTTCAAATCAACCTCAGTCACAAACACCGCCCCCCCCCCTGCTCTATTCACTACCTATCTTCCATATATTGAAAATATAACAGATCGAATATTCAAAATCCTTAAAAAACATAATATTTTTTCACGGTTTTCCACACTTGCAAGCCTATCTCAGTTTTACAAACCTATCAAAGGTCCCTCCTCTTCACTTGGAAGGTGTTCATAGAATTCCATGTTCTTGCGGTAAAGACTACATCGGTGAAACAGGTCGTACAGTAGCTACTTGTGTGGGAGAACATGAGCGCTATACAAGGCTTCGTGACACCAGTAGATCTGCACTTGCGGAACACAAGTTTGTCACAAATCATCAAATCTTTTTCGAAAATACTAGAATCTCAGTCCGATCCTCAAACTTCTATCAGCGAAAAATCCGTGAAGCGATAGAAATATTCAAATAATTTAAGCCGTGACTAAGGATATTACATTCCCAGCATTTGTAAGCCCATCCTCGGAAATTCTACTTCTCATATCATATTGAATTGGTATCTGTCGTAGTTCGTCGCCGGTGTGAAGCAGTGAAGTCAACATCGCTTGTGAACTATGGTCACCATATTGGATCAGTGTCCGTCGTAATTCGTCACCTGTTTGAAGCGGTGACATTATAGGTAGTAAACTATGGTCGCCGAATTTTCAATTTCATAGAACACCACTTACTCATCAAAGTCATCAACACATTTTTAATAAGAATTTTGTGTAGCAAACTTATATGACGCTAAGATTAAAACACTGCATTGCAGAAATTTCATTCTCTTTCTGTAATGGTCGAGCATGTGTCGCTCCAGTTTGATGATTATTCGGTGTTGGCTGTAATCCTTCAGTTTTCCAATTGATAGTGTCACCTCCAGTGTCATCATGGAATGATAACTTGAGTTCGTAGTTAATCATAGACATCTCTTTAGGAATGTCATATGTGAATACCTCTATTTGGTTCTCATTAATCATTTGATGATTCATCGGCTACTAATGTGTTCGGTAACATTCATCTCTGAGATCCGTGTTGGGAAGTATATAAATACGTTTCACTCGATGTGGAACGTTTATATACAAGATTCTGTTCAAAAATGAGATTAGGATTATGTAATTCGTCTCACACAACCATCCCCAATACTCAAATCACCCAGTGTTTAGTCTTCGTGAAATTTTATATCTCTATTCAGTGCTTCTAATTTTACACAGATTAAATGTTGAAGCACTCCATTGAAACGCTTAGTGAGTTCGTCGACAACGATTATAGCTCGTGAACTATAATCGCAGGCTGATAATGTTGAAGCATTGATGAGTAGAAAGCTCTGGATATCAACCACAGTATATCCTTCAAATTGCGAGGTTCTAATTCAAGATTGCATGTGTCAGATATCATATTTTCTGGTGGTATTTGAGAGACATTTATTCAACCTCATGTTCGGTCTCGTGCATGGTTTGATCCCTACACTGCTCTCTTTCGATTGGTTGACAGTTCATTGATTGACCACCTGACACTTCATATAATGGATACCATTATTATAGAGATAGCGTTATAGTTATAATATGAAACAATCCATAGAACGATAGTTGATAGCATATAGATCGACATGTATGAATTTTGTACTCTACAAGTCGAGCCCTCTCATTTGATACCCACGATAGCTATAGTTGCAACAATTTTTTTTTCTCCATGTATATCAGACATATCGGATTTTCCCACTAGAAAATTGAAAAATTCATGTTGTATGCGCCGAAATCATTCATTTCATACCCATAAAGCTATAGTTGCTACAAAATTCCTGCTTTTCCCATTTATATTTATCATATTGGATTTTTCCTACTGGAAATCATAAAATTCATACTCTACGCGATGATATTCATGTATCTATATTTCGAGTTTGAATCCTCATTGCGGAAAATTGGAAGATAGATCGACATGTATGAATTTTAGACTCTATAAGTCGAGCCCTCTCATTCGATACCCATGATAGCTATAGTTGCAACCAATTTTTTTCTCCATGTATATCAGACATATCAGATTTTCCCACTCGAAAATTGAAAAATTCATGTTGTATGCGCCGAAATCATTCATTTCATACCCATAAAGCTATAGTTGTTACAAAATTCCTGCTTTTCCCATTTGTATTTATCATATTGGATTTTTCCTACTGGAAATCATGAAATTCATACTCTACGCGACGATATTCATGAATCTATATTTCTATTTTGAATCCTCATTGCGGAAGATTGGAAGAGTCGATGGCTATATAAATAGTATACTATTGTTCAGAACATCAATTAGATTCTGTATAGTCTATATATCTACAAATCGATTGACAAGTGACAGTTCCATCTTGACAGTTCATTCATTGATGGCGAGCACTGACAGCTATGACATTTCATATATTTGTCCATGACAGTTCATAGACCCACGATGACAGTTCTATCATGACAGTTTACTGATTCGCCATGACAGATCATCGTTCGACCTTGACAGTTCATACAGACGCCATGACATCTCGTCTAGAATATTTGGAAACATCCTGTGTCTCAAATATGAGCCCCTCATTACAAACAACACGTACAGTCTATACAGCCACATACCGATTGACAAGTGACAGTTCCATATTGACACTTTATTCATAGATGGCGCGCACAGACAGCTATGATAGTTCATAGATTCCCCCCGTGATAGTTCATTGATTTGTTCAGGACAGTTCATAGATCTGCGATGATAGATCCGCCATGACAGTTCCACCATGACAGTTCATAGATTTGTCAAAGACAGTTTACAGTCCCATCATGACGGTTCATCGCTTGACATATCCTCGCCATGACAGTTCAAAGAGACTTCATGACACCTCCTCTGACGTTAATACACATTCTACAAACTACCAGTATATACACAACATCTATTCTATAATCTCCACATTCTATGGTTTCGTTTTTGTCTGAGAATCATGCTATGGGTTAGCTGCACCTACACCGGATGTCAACCAGACACTTCCGGTGGAGAACGCTACTGTTATGAACGGATTCTTGGGGTCGATTCAGTCGGAAAGGAGCTATGACTTGGTCAGTCAAAATTACGAATGACTGGGGAAATCAAAAGGCAAAATAGGTGCAAAATTTAAAAATTGGCAGGAACAGTGAGGTGTAGTTAACAATTGTACACCCCATGGAACAATCAATCTGTCAATCGGATGTACGGAGAAAAACATCAAATTTACTCCAAAACGGGGGGCAGGTCGAAAAAAATTTTACACCAATAAAACTTGGGGATCACGGTGAATATATTCACGTTCAAAATTTCTCAAATTTACAATATTGAACGAACAACTTCTGGGGATGACTCAATACCTTGTTCGAAACGTCGGTTTTGTGGATCTTGCCTTTTTATCCAACTATATTTCAAATTTCATTCAAATTGAAATAATGTGGTTCATTTGCAACAAATAATTCAATTTTTAACTTCCGGTTTATACAAAAGAACAAAAATTGAATTTACTTTGAAAATTTTAAACAAATTCCTGCTTGGGCGCCATTTTGTGAGGTGCCTTGTCACTCTCTACGGAATAAACTTTTGTTTCTCGGAGGCCAGATTTTTGGTAAGGTGTACTCCTCTTCAGGAACTTTTGCTAGGGTCCTTACCACAAAGCGTATCACAATGCTATCTATGAATAACCTTGACTCTAGGGTGGTTATAGTGGATTATAACAAGTGCACGAACGGGCAGAATGACTGATATTAGATTTGCGGATTTAATTGCAAACAAAAAATCGGTTACTTCTTGCCTAATTAAATGAAATTACACCTCCTCGCAAATAAACACGGAATTTGAAATGATTAATTCATTTTTCGTAATTGTACAATAAGAAGAACTATTGAATGAGATTAACAATGACGAGAATCACACGACACGTAAGAATGCAACGAAGCTCGAGCGAAGGGGAAAGAAAAAGGAAAACGGTCCAAGCAAACAAACTTTTCACCGAATGATATGTAACATTCTGAGTGGTTTTTGGGAACAATTTATTAAACTTATTTATGATGTTCTTTTGCACAAGCCAGGCAATCCAAATCCTGCTCAAGGTATTACTAGGTTATGTTTGTTTACTGTTCCCTCAGGTCAAAGCCTTATGGGATTATATGTTGCTACAGAGAGCGGAAACCTTATTGTAACTATGCTAGGATAGCTACCCTTTTATGCAACTCGAGGGTTGCGGAAAGTATAAATTACAGGGTTACACTACGAGTAGTGCCCTGTCGTTGATAGAATGGATTAAATTTAGCTGCCACCAGTTCCCTTTTGAGATGTTCTAGAGAATAGTCCACGGAACGAAACTAATCTCGAAGTTCCTCTCCAGTAGCACTTGGTATAGAATTGTTTAGTAGCGGGCCTTTCCTGGCCGAACTATAACTATGCTAGTATGACAGCTTCACGTTGCTGAAGATGCTCGGAATGACAATCACGTCAAGATTATTCTATTTCACTATAACTTTATTCAAGGAATGGTGTTTCAATGAAGAACAAGGCAAACAGTATAAGTTGTATATTGGGGTAATATTATTCGTATACAAAAAGTAATAATCAACAGATATAGTTTCTAAGTCCCATACATATGAACACACTGTGGGAATATGACGAGTAGTTTCAGTTCAAGCCTCAAGCCTGCCCTTAAGATGCCACCTGTAATGGTTGGCGAAACGTCGGCATCAAGTTGAGCTATTGTGACGCGGAATTCATCCGGAAGACAAGATTTTCCAAGATTAGCTGTCCGCGGAAGTCTACTATCCAAGATATGACAAGTAGATAACAAGAAATAAAAATTAACGAAATTAATTAGGTGCAATTTTCTGAATGGCTTGGAAAAGTTATAAAAGAAATTGATAAGACTTTACCAGGAACGATCAATCGGTGAATTATTGATTCGCCTGATGTAACGTAGCCAGAGAGTTGTTTCTTTGGGGGCTAACCTTATTTTTTTTTCCGAATGTACCAATCTGATGGATAAGTAACTAAAGGTTTTGGAGTGGACCAGAGGGGCCACTGGTAGTAAGGTTGAGATTCCGGAAGGGTGATTCTCTAAATGTATAGCCCTGATGCCTTATCCACAACTACCTGGTTCGCTTTGTATATGTTGATCTATTAAACTGATTCAACAAATTAAACAATATAATGAAACACTAGTTTCCAAAATAAACTCGAACAAGTACATTCAAATTCGCCGTTTATGGCTAGCTCTCCCTGTCCTTGAGGAACAGGGTCTCAATAGGGGTTTTAAGAATCCTTCAATTTCTAAATAAAATACTTTGGATAAAGGTAAGCCTTCGATAGCAATTTTCATAGATCTAGCGAAGGCTTTCGACACCGTAAACCACCCTCATCTATTAGACACATTAGAAAAAAATGGTAAAAGAGACTTACCCTTAAAGCTGATAACCAATTATTCATCAGACAGGAAACAATGTGTTGAAATTGGCTCCAGTAGAAGTGAATTTCAATGCATACGATACGGAGTTCCACAGGCCCACTTTCATTTACCTTATACATGAATAGTTTATTTAACGTTGATATCACTGGACTAATTCTCAGTTTTGCAGACGACACTGTGATCTTCTATGAAGGGGTTAATTGGACAAGTCTTGAAAAAGTAATAGAAAAGGAATTTGTTGAAATAAATACTTGGTTTGATTCGAAACTGCTAACAACAAACTTTGAAAAAACTCTTTTCGTGCCCTTTTACATGTAAAAAGCCATCATTACCCAAATATAAAGAATTGAATGTAGTAGTTAATGATACACTCACCTTTTCAATAGCTTCTTCGTATACAACTAAATATCTAGGTATTCACATAGATTCCCATCTTCGTTGGGACATACATATAAATAATTTGCTAAAAAAGCTGAGGGGAATGATTTATCCTTTTAATTGCCTTAAAAATATTCTAGATATTAAGCAACTTGATATAACTTACCTTGCTTTAGTAGAATCACAATTAAGGTACGGAATAATTGGGTGGGGAGGAATAACAACAACACTTCAAAAAAATCTCATAATACTACAAAAAAGAATACTGAAAATAGTGTTAAAAAAACAAAAAACTTACAGCACCCTTGCACTCTATAAAGATGCTTGCGTAATGGACATTCGCCAACTATATTTTGAGAATTTAGCTCAGCAAATGTACGATGCAACTAAAATTAGTATAAACCACGATTATGAAACGAGGAATAAAAATAAACTTATTAGTGAAACGGTACAAAAAACTATAGGGCAACGATGTCAAACATATCTTGCCCCAAAAGTGTATAACTTTATTCCCGATGAAATAAAAAACATAAAAATTATCAAGTTGTTTAAAAAAAGATGTAAAAAATTCATATTAAATTGTAACCGTGATGAAATAAATAAAATAATTGATGCTAAGAATATATTCTAAAAAAATATATACATGTGTGTTTCGATATGCATATGTGTGTGTACGGGCATGTAATATGTGTATGTATACGTATGGGTGCATGTTTGGGTACATGCGTGTATGTGTCCAATGTTCGTAAATATGTATATATGTATATGTGCATATATATATATATATATATATATATATATATATATATATATATATATATATATATATATATATGTTTCTTCTTAGGTTCTCGCGGACGTAATGTGTAGAACTGGATTCTCGAGAATCCAGTTATACATATATATATATATATATATATATATATATATATATATATATATATATATATATATATATATATATATATATATATATGTAGAACTGGATTCTCGGGTATTGATCCGCGTTGTGTGGTTTCGGTCCTCAAAAGGACCAATTTCACGACGTTTCGGCAAAGTCGCATTTGCCATCTTCAGGTGATTCGACCGTAGAGTCTGGAAAATCTAGGCGAACTGACGCTTACTTGGAGGGACAGGTATTTATATCCCCCGTTATGTTTGACCTTTGGACTTTCGAACTATTTCACGCTTGGTTGATTTCTACGTGTTTGGCTCCGAGTGACACGTTTGGATGACGTCATTGCGACGCTGGAATCAGCCGGAAAGTTTCCGTGACCTGTTGCACGTGCACTGGATATCACGTTCTCTCTTGTTTTTGGTGATATCGTGATATCCAGTGCACGTGCAACAGGTCACGGAAACTTTCCGGCTGATTCCAGCGTCGCAATGACGTCATCCAAACGTGTCACTCGGAGCCAAACACGTAGAAATCAACCAAGCGTGAAATAGTTCGAAAGTCCAAAGGTCAAACATAACGGGGGATATAAATACCTGTCCCTCCAAGTAAGCGTCAGTTCGCCTAGATTTTCCAGACTCTACGGTCGAATCACCTGAAGATGGCAAATGCGACTTTGCCGAAACGTCGTGAAATTGGTCCTTTTGAGGACCGAAACCACACAACGCGGATCAATACCCGAGAATCCAGTTCTACACATTACGTCCGCGAGAACCTAAGAAGAAACATATATATATATATATATATATATATATATATATATATATATATATGGATATTACTCTGGACCACCGAACGACCGGAGGCATCAGATCACCCATTTATTGTACGTGGATGATTTGAAACTGTATGCCTCTGGGGAGAAGAACCTCCATCAATCTATCAATGTGGTTCAGGAATATACACGAGCCGTAGGCATGGAGTTGGGATTGGACAAATGCGCAGTGTTTCATTTGAGGAGAGGACGATCTCCGGAAGTGTACGAGAATATGCAGCTTGCCGACGGAAGCATCTTTAAACACCTCGATGCTGGAGAGACCTATCGATACCTGGGAATTGAACAGCGTCCTAATTATGACGCTTCTCAGGTAAAGGTGGCTCTCCGCGGCAAATACAGAAACCTTGTTCGAAAGATTTGGTCTTCCGAACTTTCGAGTGGGAACAAGGTGTCTGCAACAAATATGCTTGCCGTTCCAGTCCTGCTCCACTCTTTTGGAGTGGTGAAATGGACGGTCGATGAGCTGCATAGACTCGATAAAGACACCCGAAAATGATGCATATCCATCACAGTTTGCATCCTAGATCGTCCGTTTCCCGCATTTATCTCCCACGTCATCGGGGAGGTAGGGGACTCCTCAGTCTGGAGGGTCTGCATCCAAGTGTGGTTCTGAGTATGGCTTGTAAAGTTCTTAGGAGCTCGGACCCCCTCCTGTGCCTTGTTAAAAGTCACGAATGGGCCGGAGTGGGGGCATTTATCGTTAAGGCAGCACAAAAAGCTGCGGAAGAACTTGGTCTCGAATTTCAGATCAGTCGAGAAGGCCGACTAGAGGGAAACCTCGAGCTCCTACCTTCTCGCCTGAAAGCCCAGATAAATGCCGCGGAGCAAGATCTTACGCTCAGGCGGCATGTTGACAAGCCGATACACGGTGTTTTCTATCGAAACATCGAAACGCTCGGCTTGTCAACTAGGCTGACCTTCGGCTACCTAAGGTCAGCCGTGCTTACATCCGAGACTGAGGGATTTACCGCAGCTTGCCAAGATGGCGTAATTAACACCTTGGTCTATCGCCGCAATGTGATGGGTGTGCAGGTCCCTGATGTCAGCTGCAGGGCCTGTCGAAAGGCGCCTGAGACGCTTTTCCACCTTCTGTCGGCATGTCCGGCAAAAGCGGCCTCGGCGTACACCCATCGCCATAATGCGGCCCTACGGGTGCTGTATTACCATCTAAGGCACTCGTACGGAATAGACCAAGAGCCGGTGCTGCCTTACATGCCAGGAGATATTGAGTCCGTTGTCGGAAACGAAAAATGCCAGATCTTCTGGAATTATCCGTTTCCGACCGTCAGGTCCATACAAGCAAATAGGCCTGACGTTGTCCTCCTCGATAAACTAATCAAGACTATGTATGTCATCGAATTCTCCGCTCCGGCAGAGAAGAACATAGTCTTGAAAGAGGAGGAAAAATGGACAAAATATCAAGATCTCCTGTTCGAGCTCCGCACGCTATACCCAGGCCACAAGGTCGTATTAGTGGTTCTGATCATCGGTGTTTTGGGTGGAATTCGGTCTTCGCTGCGTTCAAACTTGAAGATCATTCCGGCCTGTAGGAACTTGGCGCAGATCTTGATAGACGGTATGCAAAAGGCAGTCATTCTGGGTTCAATTAGAATACTTAGGGCACACGATTTAGGAATCTGAAGCTACTTACCGACCGGTGGGGAGGAGTAGCTTCGGTTAACCGCCTTTTAGGTTTTTTCTGTCGCGACTGCTGTGATGTCGTCGGAGCTCGCAGCAGCCCCGACCAGGTTTGAATGTAAAAAAAAATTAAAGAAATATATATATATATATGTGTTTCTTCTTAGGTTCTCGCGGACGTAATGTGTAGAACTGGATTCTCGGGTATTGATCCGCGTTGTGTGGTTTCGGTCCTCAAAAGGACCAATTTCACGACGTTTTGGCAAAGTTCGGACTTATAATTTCTTCATTGTCTTCATATGGGAAATAACCAACTCCTTCTACTCGTTCCAAAATTTCCTGCAACAGTATGTACTTATCTTGATATAATGACTCCGAGTATACGTAAACGTTTCCAAACTTGACACCATTTGGATTGAATAACAACGATAACATAACGTTTGTTTTTCCGCATCCGCTCGGATCACAAATTAAAGCACGAAAAGAGTTTGGCAACAGTTTACCATGTTCACCAATGCGATTAGTTCTAACTTCTAAATCTTAATTCTCGATTGGAAGTGTCTGTTCTTGTTGAACGGTCTTCATCGTGTGAAACATTTTGACTTAATGATAACGTGTAAAAAGAAAAATCACCAGAGCGTATACTCATTAACAATGTTGATTCATCAAGGTGAAGGTTTAATGGATACACTCGTAAACAAGCTACTGTTTGAATTACATATTCCTTCATATCAATTCTGTGGTCCTGGAACTAAATGAGAAGAGCGTCTTGCACGTGGTGATAAAGGTATCAATCCTTTAGATTCCGCTTGTCGCGAACACGATATAGCTTATTCACAAAACAGATCTCTGGAGGAACGTCATAAGGCCTATAAAATATTAGAAGACGCTGCTTGGAAACGAGTTAAATCAAGAGACGCTAGCGCAGGTGAAAGACTCTCTGGTTTATTGGTTACCGGTGGGATGAAGGTTAAACGAAAACTAGGTATGGGTATCAAGAGACGGGGGGCGACAACGAGGATGTTTCCGGAAAGATATCGTTGGAAGCATAGCAAAGTCAATGGAGCCATCTTCTTCATTGAGAAAGTCCGCTATGAACGCGTTGAAAGCCGCACGGATCGTGATTAAACGAGCTGGAGGTAAGAAGCGTATCAGAGTACCAAGAGTAATACCACTAACAAAATCTGGAGGATTCCTCCCACTATTACTACCCATCTTAGGAGCTCTAGGAGCCTTAGGATCGGTTGCAGGAGGTGCGAGTACCATAGCGAATGCAGTAATAAATGCTAAAAATGCGAAAAAGAAGCTTGAAGAAGATCAACGTCACAACAAAGCTATGGAATCGTTAGGTGAAGGCTTATATTTGAGACGAAAGGCTAAAGGAGGCCTGGAATTGTTTTTGAAGAAGCAACAAAAAAACTTCCAATAAAGCTACCCTATGATAGACCGCTGAACGATCGGGATTTGGTGCGTTTCGCAAATAAAATGAAAATACCACATTTTCGAGGTGTCTTTATGCGACACAATCTACCTAGAAAACCGTGGCGTCAAGAACGCATCATTTTAAATTTAGATTCAGCGAAAAACAGCGGAACTCATTTAAAACCACCGAAGGAACTCGTTCGATATCTGGGTGGGAACGTTCGGATTTCCTATAACAACGATCCTTTCCAGAAATACAATCAAGTAATATGTGGACATTTGTGTTTGAAATTTCTCAATCTTACCTAAACATTTAGCGAGTAACAACCATCATGGATTTCGCTTCGGCATTAATACAATACATATGCGAAACAGAAGGAGGAAGTAGTTTGAGAACAATAATTAATTTTATTTACGATAATTTGATCGAGGCTATCAAATAAACCTACGAGCGAAATTACACGTAAGAATTTAACGTTTCTACCGATGGAATACATCCTAAAACATTTGGATGTGGTGTTTCTCAATCAGAATAAGGTTCCGGAACATATGTTTGATTACCTTTACCGTCATATGTGGTGTAAGGAACATGTCGATGAAGATTGCGATGGTCCACAACCCCCACGCAAACTATGTTCTCAATGTTCATCTGACCAGATTTCTCACATCATGGAGAGGAAATAACTCATCACGAGAAGTAAGTGCTGATAGAAAAAGTTTGTAAAGACGACCCATACTTTATGAGATCATACTTATTCCATTTATTAATGTTAAAATATAAATAGAGATGTTTCAATAAATTTTTATTAGTATCATGTCTCAGTTGTTCACGTTAACAAGCACCAACCACATATTCTCGTTTACACCGCAGATTTCGATTGTGCCGAGGCCAGCCAAAAAATATTATTTAGCATTGTCGGGATTCACTTCCTACAATTCCATACCGAATATCGACAACGAAAAATTCTACTATTACGAGAATAAAACCTTGAAAGAAATCGCAATACCTGCAGGTAACTATGAAATAACCGATATCGAAGAATTGATCAAGAGGAATCTGAAGCAAAATAAAAGATATATTCTCACTGAAGCCCAATAACAATACCCTGAAGTGTGAAATATTCAGTACACATCTCGATATATCGTTCGGAAAGGATGATAGTTTAGCTAAAATATTGGGGTTTTCACGTAAAGTATTAAGGAAAGGTGTATTGCACGTTTCCGATCTACCTGTAAACATTATAAAAGTTACAAATATCCGTTTCGAATCAAACATTACCGTGGGAGCGTTCTATCGATACAGACCTGCGCATACGATTTACCACTTCCCAATAACCGACGATCCTGGTTATAGAATTGTGGAACGACCGAAAAAACCTCTGTATTTACCAGTGTCCAATATCAGTGAGATTACCAACATCACCATACTCGTTTTGGATCAACACTATAATCCGGTTAATTTTACAAGAAGTCTGAAATGGGTTTGGTTGTTGGAGACAATAAAAGAGCTTCACACATTCCATCTTCATCAGTCTTCAACAAATCACCAAAAACCGCGTGACCTACTCACTAAAGCTAATCAATCAGTTCTACAATCTCTTGGGTTTCGACTCAAATTTGAAAAAAATGCGGAAGTATGTAGGTAACAATGCTACGAACGATGTGGGTTAAGGCAACAGTGTTGTCTCATCAATTTTTGATATCTATCAAGAACCGAAATTGGATGAACGATACGAAAAGCTGAATACAGATCGATCACCTTTCAATAACAGCGATATTGTGGAGTTTGGAATACATCAGGTGGATGCATTTTTTCCGATGGAAAAATAGGAATAAATGGATCTGGGAATGTCTCAATAGTACCTAATTATGGAGCCTTTCTTTTCGACTCATGCTCTTTCAGCGAAAGTGGGCGAGACATCGAAAGTGTTCGAGATCCTGGAATAGTTAGCGCTGTAAGGACATTCACTTGCTACACTCCTACTGATTCTACGCATATGTCTATTGCCGGTTGGACTTACCCCGAAGAAAGTGTAGTTTTAGATCAAAGTAAGACTTTCAGCTTACTGATTCCACTAAAGCATATATTCAACATTGTCAACGATTATTCTATGATTATATTTGGGCTTCAAACAATTCGGTCGGTGCGAGCTCGAAACGATAACTATTGTGTCATCATTGCAAACGATGCTACCACGGTTAAATTTTCGATTGACAGTATGGAGTTGAAAGTCAAATATATCTTTCCCAACGACATAATTAGAGGAAAGCTATTGCGAGACATCAAAAGTGATATGCCCATCCTAATTCCATTCAGAAAATGGGAATCTAATGAATTGCCTGCTATAATGACCGATGCGAAAAGGGAAATTTGGGCTGTCAAGACTAGTGCAGCAGTTGAAAAACCGCGTTATGTCATAGTATTTTTCCAAACAGACAAGCGAAACAATGTGAAAGCTAATCCCACGATATTAGATCACGTACACATTTCTGGTATTCGCTCATCTCTGAACGGAGAATATTTCCCCAGTGAACGAATGAACTTGGACTTTGCTAAAAATGATTACGTTCTCGCCCACCACAACTACACCGAATTCTACTCCAGCTACACAAATTCTGCTGTGAAACATTCAATATTGGGTTATAGCAGTTCCAAAACACGCGCTTTGTACGAAATCGATTGTTCCAAGCATAAAGAAGCCGTGAAATCAGCTACTGTTGACGTGCGACTGGAAATCGAAGCAGATAAAGGTTTTCCCGCTAATACGGAAGCTTATTGCATCATAATTCACGATTGTTTAATGGAATACTCACACCTCACCGAAATCATCAAGAGTCTCATTTAGTCATAAATTCGATCAGTCTAATACGTGACACCATGAGAATCGCTTTGGTTGACATTCCAGGTTTCGTCGTCGACGATGTGTTCCATCCGGAAGAAATGTCTATTCAGATTGGATTTGAACGGCATTATTCATTATTTAAACCATGCATACCTTTTGCATCGTTGAATGCTCAAGATCGAAAATCTATATGTTATGTGGAGAGACTCGTACAAGGAATAAAATATTCCTCTGGAGATGTAGAATACACCGAAATGGATAATATTCTAAAATCTAATCTTCTATGTAAGGCAGACTATATTTATGTTCGAGGTCATCAAAGAGCTGATTTTTCAATGAGAAAGTGCCAAGAACTGAATATTTTCCCACACATTGTAGATGTGTGTAACTTTGATAATACTCTATGTGAAACAGAAAAATTCGAACCTTCAAACAGGATGAGCTGCATGAATCACCGTAATGATGGAAAAAAATATATAAGTACAATTCAACACGTGGATAATCTACAGCAATGGTTCCTGAACATTATTCTACCAAATTGAATATATCTGTATATATATATAAATACATGTTATTATTATTCAATAAAACAACTCTTTATTATTATACGTATTTATTTGTATGTTTCTTAACAATTTTCATGATGATTTTGAGTAGTAAAACTAATAAGGCACTAAGATTGAAACATTGCATCGCATAAATTTCGTTTAGTATCTGTGTGGGTGATGGTGTGTTTGGTGGTGGTAGTTGAGAAGACATCGATGTAGGTGATGGTGTGAATGTTTGCCACTTCATAACATCCCCCTCTGTACCATTTGGAAATAATAGCTTGAGCTTATAATTGAATATGTGATTGGTGGCGGTGGTGGTGGTCCGCATCGTTTCGAGAATTACGTATGTGAATACCTCTAGCTGATTTTCGTTAATCATTTGATAATTCATTGGTTGCCATTCTGTTCGATTACATTCATTTTTCAGGTCTTTCCTGGGACATATATGAATACGTTCCACTCGATTCGGAACGTTTGTATACAGGATTCCATTCAAAATTGAGGTTAGGATTATAAAATTGGGTTCTAACATAACCATCCTCTCCGCCAATACTTGAACTATGCAATTGTCTTATAGCGATATTTTTATCTTCGTAAAATTTTTAATCTCTACTCAAAGCTTTTACTTTCACAACGAATTCTTCCACTTTACGTGTGTATTCTTCAAGAGACATATTAATACTGATGATTTCATCGACTATATACACACGCTAGTATAAACACCATACCTTAGATTTCTTATTACTTGAGCTCCAAAAATTCGAGTTTAAAAGCCGGGTTGCTTTTATTAACATCCTCTTTTTCCCTGTATATCAAAATCAAACAAGGTTTCATGTTGATTTGTTCCAAAATTGGGATAATTTGATTGGTCAGTCGATTGGGTAGGAACATAGAGAATTCATCGAACTCGAGCAATACGGATTCACCAAATTTGGTTCTTACTACTCTCGCTTGAAATATTGTATAATGCTTATTGATTTCGAGCTCTGGAACTCTCCTCAATGGTTTTCTCTCCAAGAGAGGACAATGATTAAGTTTTGTTAGATCCATCATAAATCTGAAACAATATGGATAAAAATTGAAGATTTTTTTGAATTCGTAATACACACACAAAATTGAAACAATAGTTATTTCATAAAAGTTAATTAATTAATTTTGTACTTGTTATTTTATGAATGTGAATTGAATAATTTTGTAACTATTTCAATGCTAATAAGAGGTTTATTCTGAATAAGAGACAAAACAAGTAAGTTTTTATGGCAGTGAATTGAATAATTGAATCAAACTCACATTTTCCGTTCAATAGAAGACAGCAGACACAGAATATATGAAAACGATGTGTTTTGTTCGAGCTGTAACAGATGACTGAGGAAACGAGAATTAAATTCGTAGTCAACATAACTCTCAATTTTGATTCGCTTGCTAACAAGTCTAGACTTGTATATCACTCATTTTTATTTGTTCACCTAATGAATGACTCCATTGTATTCAATTACACGTGCTGTTGTTTTCGTATAAACTGGATGTGATGACGCAGGTGTATGCAAAATGAATTGCTTCCACGTGTTCTCATATACTTAATGTGGTTTCTGGTGTAATAACTTCATATACGTAAGTGATGATTTAACGTTGAGGAAACTTGTAGGTTATTTTAAAAGTTCATTTTTTTGAAATTAGGGTGTACTTCATCAATAGATGAAAGTATAGCTACAACATGAGTCAAATTTTTGAAATTCCCCACGCAAACATCAGCAAAACACCTCATAGATGTCGTCCTTTGACGTTAGCTGTTCCGACATTGATATTTAGCTATGATAGTTCATCGGTTTATTAATAGATGGTGATATAGTAATATTTCGAATTGGGGTCTCATAGATGTCGTCCTTTGACATTAACAGTTCTAACATTGACATCGAAGCTATGATAGTTCATCGGTTCAATAATAGATCGTTTTTTGAATTGAGATGGAACTTCCCGAGCAAAAACATTAACAAAATACCTCATAGATGTCGTCCTTTGACGTTAACGATTCTGATATTGACATTCAGCTATGATAGTTCATCGGTTTATTGATAGATGGCAATATAGGCTACAACATCGGTAACATTTTGAATTGGAGTCTCATAGATGTCTTCCTTTGACGTTAACTGTTCTGACATTGACATCCAGCTATGATAGTTCATCGGTTCATAAATTTCCCGCGCAAAAACATTAACAAGATACCTCATAGATGTCGTCCTTTGACGTTGACAGGTATGCATGACGGTTGATCCGTTCATTCATAGATGTAGTCATTTGAAGTTAACTGTTCTGAAATTGACATTTAAGTATGATAGTCCATCGGTTCATTAAAAGATGGCGGTGATGTAGCTATAACAACAGCATATTTTGAATTGTGGCCTCATAGATGTCGTCCCTTGACGTTAACATTTCTGACGTTGAGAGGTATGCATGACGGTTGATCGGTTCATTCATAGATGTACTCATTTGAAGTTACCTGGTCTGACATTGACTTTTAAGTTGTAACGAAGCTTAAATTCTGGAAGATATTTAATTTAGATCAGGCAATAAATACGGATGTTACATGTAATTTCAGTTTGAACATTTCATTATTTCAATAGATAAGAATGAATTCCGAATGTGTATTCCGTGATTGTCACTTTTCTAAATCTCCGTAATTTCAAATGAGTATAACTATTATTAAGGAAAGCTAACCTGGAAATAAACCCGGAAAAATGCCAGTTCTGCCGCACGTCGATAAAGTATTTAGGCCATGTAATCACCGCCGAGGGTATTCATACCGACCCTGAGAAAATCGAAGCTATCCAGCAGATTCCAAGCCCGTCTACAATGAGGGCACTCCGTCGTTTCTTAGGCATAGCTCCGTGGTACCGTCATTTCATACCGTCGTTTCCCAGAATTATCAGTCCGTTAACCGTCTTATTGAAGAAGCATCGACGTTGGAGTTGGGGAGAGGAGCAACAAGTCGCGTTCAACAAATTGAAAGAGATGTTGACCAGTGCCCCTGTGTTGGCTTGTCCAGATTTCAACAGGCCGTTTATTTTACAAACCGATGCTTCGGATGTGGGAATTGCTGCGACATTGACACAGAATATTGAGAGAGCCGACCGAATCATTGTTTACGCTAGCCGAACATTAACAGCCGCCGAGAAGAATTACTCTGTTACCGAGAAGGAGTGTTTGGCTATTGTGTGGGGCATTGATAAAATGAGACCATACTTAGAGGGATACAGATTTACCGTATTGTGTGACCACCAGTCATTGAAATGGCTGCACTCAATGAAGAGTCCGAGTGGGAGATTGGCTCGATGGAGTGTTAAATCGTGTGGCTGATGCCCTGTCACGCGATCCATTGCCGAACAAGGAGAAAATAAATGACAATCAGGAGTTATCCGTACTGAATGACCCCGTGAATTGTAACTGGTACAATTCAAAGAAAGCCGAAGTTGAGAGGAGTCCAGAAGCGTATCCCGATTATTGTGTTAAAGATAATCGGTAGTACCGCCACTTCTGGGACTATAATTACTTGTCCGAACCGGAAATGAGAGATCCGTGGAAGCTTTGTGTTCCGAAACCGCTCCGGTTGAACGTTCTGGAAGAAAACCATGACAGTCCGACTGCAGGACATTTAGGTATTGCCAAGACGATTGCGCGAATATCCCACAAGTATCATTGGCCGGGAATGTTCCGCGATATAGCGAAGTACGTGCGTGGATGTACGCAGTGCCAAGCATTCAAAGTGTCTCAACAGCAGAAGCCTGGATTCATGCAGCCGACAGCAAATCAGTTTCCTTGGGAATGTGTGAGCACCTATTTGGTAGGACCGTTACCAAGATCCGCCAAGGGAAACAATTTTATTCTTGTCACGCAGGACCGTTTTACGAAGTGGGTACAGTGTAAGCAGTTGAGAAAAGCTACCGCGCAGGCTGTAACTCAAGCCTTCTACGAGGAAAACATAACTCGTTTTGGTTGTCCGGAAACCGTTATCAGCGACAATGGGACGCAGTACGAAAGTAAAATTTTCAAGACACTCCTGAAGGAGTTTGGAATTAAGCACCGCCTCACTCCTACATATACTCCACAATGCAATCCCGTGGAGAGAACAAACCGTACTTTGAAAACCATGATTGCACAATTTTGCAATGGAGACCACAGAAAATGGGATAAGTTTCTACCAGATTTTCTATTTGCCCTAAATTCCGCCCCACATGAATCCACCGGATTTTCACCTGCCTTTTTAAATTTTGGCCGAGAACTTGAAGTTCCAAATTCGATAGTCCGTTCTTTCACCGCTCCGGTGGAGACCGAGGAAAATATTCCTACCGATCCGAATCGTTAACAGATTTCAGAACACCGAACTAGGTTAGAGAAATTACGCGAAACCTTCCAACTGGTGCGTATCCAGTTATCCCGTGCTTTCACCCACCAAAGCCGTTATTACAATCTTCGTCGTCGAGATTGGCGTTGTCACTTGGGTGATAAAGTAATGAAGGAGAGCATCATCTGTCTTTAAGTGTCTGACATTTTGCCGCTAAATTGGCCCCAAAATATACCGGTCCTTTTACGGTAATCAAAGTAATTTCTCCGGTCATTTACGACCTGAAAGGCGAAGATGGCAAACAAGTAAAACCTGTCCATATCAAAGATCTGAAGCCGTATAATGTTCCTGGCATTCCGGAAAGTTGAGATAAATCGAGGTACCGGAAAATATAGATACCGATGGACAAAGTATCAAGTAGTACAATTATTCATTATTATGATCCAATGTTCACAGGGTAATAATATGTCATATGAACCGTCCGACTCCATTGAGATGGTGCTAGAGGAAGCACTGCAAAATATGGTAGATCCGTCGTTTGAGTGTCTCCGGCAGTCCTTTCCATAGAATCCTCACCAAGTCCCGATCCTTTGGAAATTCAATCTTCACCGCCCACACCGGAACACCTGGATAAGCAACCGAAAACAACCATGTTGGATGCCTCATCATCTCCGCCGAAACCGGAAGAGGTACAGTCCGAACCACAAGCTATGGAAACCCCAGCTGTTCCGACGACCTAGACGCACCTGGAACCGATCTACCTGCCCGTCCAGTTGTGGGAATTATGTTGGCGCTGTGGATACCCAGGACACCGAAGAGAAAGATGCAGCCGGACAGCGCGTCTATTTTTCTCACGTTACGGGAAGATAGGTGTTATGTCAAAGCAATGTGGTTGCCCGAACACTCCCACCTCGAAGAAGATCTCAAATAAAGACCAAAACAGGCAGGGACAGCAGATACCGGCTCCCTCCGATGTGGCAACAGGAAAATGCATATCCGGCTACAAACCAACCATTGTAGTACCACCAAAATCACGATGCGTACGTTGCCGAACGTTCCCATGTCAGCGAAATCAATGGTAAGAAAAAGAAGTTGTTTTCCGATCCGATGAAGAGGTCAAGTTTTCCGTTTCGAAGAAGATGTTTTGAGTTTTCCCATTCCGAAGAAGAAGTGCAGTTCTCCGTTCCGCAGAAGAATTTCATGTTCCAAGTAAGATATTGCTATTCCGCGATGTTTTCGGCGAAGGAAATTTAAGTTTTAACGTCAGGTTAGGGTATCTTACCTTTGTATTAGAGTTTTTTTTTCGTATGAATTCTCAAATGAAAATTGAAAAATGAAAGAATCAGATTCTTTAATTTTTAACCGAACTTAGGGGGGGATGTAACGAAGCTTAAATTCTGAAAGATTATTTAATTTAGATCAGGCAATAAATACGGATGTTACATGTAATTTCAGTTTGAACATTTCATTATTTCAATAGATATGAATGAATTCCGAATGTGTATTCCGTGATTGTCACTTTTCTAAATCTCCGTAATTTCAAATAAGTATAATTATTCAGATAGATGAATCTAATTCATGCCCGTTCAAAATTGCATTTCATTCTGATAAAATATGTTGCAAAAACAGGGGTCTGGCCAGTTAAGACACCAAACTTTGAACAGCCTTATGTATAAAAAAGGCGAACAACCAAAAAACTTCGATAACACTTGTTTAGTCCGCCGAGAGAAACTACCGGAGCATCATGTGCGCGAATTTTAGATCTAAAAAGTAGCGTCACTTTTAAACATTGTTCGGGGCATAAGTAAAAACCCTCGGCACAAAATAAGGAATTGGTGGAGCGGACCTGTCCAGAACCTCGGGAAAGATGTAAAAGCCGTGACAGCCGAAAGATCGATCTCTTGTGTTTTTGAATTTTGATCAGTGAAGTAGCTCTTTTGTGATTTCAAGTTTCAAGCCGTACATTATCTCTTGTGTTTTTTTTTTAATTTATCCGAGTTTGAGTCAGATTTAGAAAACTCTGAATTAACAATAGTGTTCCGTTGAAGTGAATTGTTTCAGAAGGTAAATGATAGCAAATAGTTATATTTTGGGCATTACGATATAGTGACTTCCGTAATTTATGATTAATTTTGTGATTGGTAACCGCTTGTATGATATCTGAGTTCCGTAGTATTCAGTACTTTGAATTGTAATATTTGAGTTTATCCCGTCATAGGTCGAAGCGCACACGATTTGAATTCGCACGTGAATTGAAGTATTCAAATAATTGTGTAGTGTGTACAGAGTGTGTATGTTTGAACGACAGGGGCGTCTTTGGTATATTTGTGCACACTGTGTCAACCCGGAAGTATAAGTATATCCTAGACGACCAAACCACCAATGGATTGTGCACACTGTGTCAACCCAGAAGTATAAGCTGGGGTGGTTGTGTGATTGAGAATCGTAATAATTCCCTTAATACTATGAGAAGTCCTCGGCCGTGGATATAGGGGTTATTGCAGATACGATAGTTAGGACTTGTGCCCACTGTGTCAACTAGGAAGTATAAGCCCTAATTGTCTAGATTCTGAATCTGTAAAGTGTATAAAATCTAACACTGTCACACAATTACCAGGTAATCCGTGGATAGCTAATACCAGGGTGTGTGTTATGATAGAATAAACTCAATTAGAGTAATTAACGAAAATACCGTAAAATCTGATATCATACAATCGGAAAACTAGTGCAAAACAATATTTTCCGAACCAACCGAATATATCGTAGTGTGATTTGAACAGTTCATTTATTAGTGCTGCTATCTAAAATTTACCGAATACCGCTCATTACGCTGAGACCTTGTAATGTTTAAATCACATAGATCGCCATGTAATGTTAAAGGTCTTAATGTTGGGCGGTTCGCCCTAACTGACCCGTGGTCCTGGTGAAGGTATAGGGGATGGAAACACATCACTTATAAAAGAGTCACTTTACTTAATTGTAGAGCTTGACGCCATAACGACTTAAAGTCTTGCTCTACATAATAATAGTACAATCTTACATCAATATCTTATATGAATAATTATGATATAACTGCATGTATATGAATCCTACATAACTATATATATTATAATCTACTGTGATGTTTATGTTATTGTTCTACATACTCTAGTCTTTAGCATATACATCGATTCCTCAATAACTACCTCGAGATACCCTGTTCTGTGTGTCAAGGTTATCTTGGGCTAAACAATGTGTAATAGTCAACATGTTGTTAGTGGGTCAGTTATGAGTTATCAATATATGCTTAATAACATTACTTAATAAGAATAAGGTCGAATTCTATAACTTAAGGTTTTTAGGTAATCTCGTATAGGAATGGATGATTCCTATACCACAACCTGTTTGATTCGTACTTTTCCGCAAATTGATCATTCCGAATCATTCATCAACCGATCCCGTACCGCTGAATTGAATTTAGTGACCGAACTTATCGTAGAGTTGATATCTTGAAAGAGTTTTCATTTACCGTTTGAGCTTCATTACAATTTCCGTCTGGGTGTAATTTTGTGAAATAATACCGTTCAATTGCATTTATATTGATTACTCTGAAAGTGTACTTGTTATATTTATTATATATTTTATTATTTGGAATTCCCCGTTTTATTGAATTATTTCTGCTCCATCTTCAAACGAGCTAAGTTATAACCAGGTATCAATTGTAATTAAAGCCTACAATTTCGATACTGTTTTCTGCCCATTGGACTCTGGTTATACTTAACTGTAGCTACCCTAGGGACAAGGCTATCTTCAGATAGCATAGTGACAAGCCTTGTGGTGAAGACCCTAGCAGAAGTCTTCAAAAAGGAGTAAACCTTTGGGGAAAATCTGGCGCCCGAGGATTCGAAGCTTACGCAGTGAGCAATATACCGAAAAGTCGCAAGGTCACGTTATGAAGTATGATAGTTCATCAGTTCATCAAAAGATGGTGGCGATGTACCTACAAGATCAGTCATATTTTGAATTGTGGTTTTCACGTTAACTCTTCTGATATTGACATTCGGTTCCAACGTCGGCCATGATAGTTCAAACATCAAAACACCTCCACGTTTGAATTTCGCGGGTTGATGACGTCACATCCAACTAACCTCACATTCTATGATCCAGACCTCTATGGTCGGAAGTTCTGTAATCATCGTGAGCTCTATGGTTACGTTTTGGATTTCACGGGTCGATGACGTCACATACAACCAACCTAACATTCTATGACCCACACCTCTATGGTCGGAAGTTCGGTGATCATCGTAAGCTCTATGGACACTTTTGAATTTCACGGGTTAGTAACGTTACATCCGGAGTTGCGCGCGCAACATCCTGTCGATGACTCACTTCCTGGCGCAGAACTCGTGGACTTAATCTACTGCAGTATATCGGACCTAGGCCCCACCATAATCGATAACACCTCTGACCATGTGGTCCTCATTCATTCACACTTTCAAATTCGCAGCCTGGGCTGACCACATTCACGCTGTTGCTATAGTCATCCAGATCTTCCGGTATATAATTGGAGTTGGGACATCTGGGTAACTATAGCAACCCTTCCATCCCTATTCGGGAGGGTTTTACCCCTCGGCAAGGTGGAGCCCGCCTCCTATCTTTAACTATTCATTTGTTACCCGGAGACGCAACGGGTTGCTCTTATCCAACACACATTTGTACCCTCAGCCCTTCCAGAAAATAAAACAAAAAGAGTGTCATCATTTCCGATTCCATATACGTTGGCTGACCTGCTGTGGCCACGACACCTCTGAGCCAGAAAAGCTCGCCAAACTATCTCTTGTCTTGGTTAGGTTACGATGGCGCGAACCTGACATGTTCTAACGTCTGGACTGCCTCCAGAGCGAGTGCGCACTCGGCTCTGCCGGCAGTTCTCGGGCTCGCCGCGAACACCAATATCGTCCCTTTTCCTCTCTCATTCCGGGGAGCGACCCCTTCAGACATCCATGCATCTCACGTACATCCCTTTCAAAGATGACTTTTACTTGTGCTTAAATGGGGCGATACCTGGGGATAGCGAAACGCGCTTGATGCTAGCCGCTCACTTTAGGCGTACTGAGCTGCTCATTAGCTCGCCTGATCTCTTCCTCCGTATGTTCCTTCTCTTCATCCTCTTCCCCGTCCCCTAAATGAGGTTTCATTCGATTGATATGCACCACGGCATCTTTTCTTGCTCCTAATAATCGGACCCTATAGTTTACCGGCCCGGTCTGCTCTAGTGCTCGGAAAGGCCCTTTCCACTTATTCATGAGCTGAGGCCTCGCACCTGCGTTTTGCCCCTCACATAGACTAGGTCGCCGAGGCGACATCTCCGGGGCTTGGTGGTCTTGTTATATTGCCGCTCTCGATTATTGGCCGCTACTGCCATGTTCCATTTCACTTCCGGGTATACTTCATTCCATCTTCCCAAAAGCTCGGCCGCATAGTTTTCGTCACTATCATAACGTGGTCTGTTCTTCTCTAATTCCTTGGAAACACTGCATCTCGACCGAATAGCAGGAAAAATGGGCTAAATCCGGTGGAAGTGTGAAGCTGCGTATCATACGCGAAAGCTAAATAAGGTACACACGTGTCCCAATCCGACTGATCTTTGCCCACGTAATGAGACAAGATATCCTTTATCACTCGGTGCGCCCTTTCCAGACCTCCATTCGTCTGTGGATGAAAGGGGGAAGTATGACTTTGTTCACTCCCTAGTATCTTACAGACTTCCTTCATAACAGCGGACATAAAGTTAGAGCCTTGATCCGAAATAAGGACCTTCGGTGCAGAGTGGCGCAGAACGACGCGCTCTACAAGCGCCTGTGCTACGGTATTTGCCGTCTGGTCAGGAATTGGCACGATCTCGATGTACTTTGTAAAGTGGTCCTGGAAGGTGAGCATGTACCGATTTTGATTATCAGACCTCACCAATGGCCCCACAATATCCATTGCTGTTCTCTCGAAAGGCTCGCATACTTCAAAAAATCTTTGCAACGGTGCTTTTTCTAAATGAGGTGACGTTTTCCGTTGGTTTCACCGGTAGCATCTTCCGCAGTACCTAATTATGTCTCTCCTCATTGCCGGCCAGAACAGTCTCTGACGCATCAACTGCCAAGTTTTATACTGCCCTGGATGGCCGATGTATGCCACATCGTGGTAGTCGTGCATTGCTCTCGGTACCCAACTCTGGGGTACGACGAGCCGCTCGGATCCGTTGTTCACTACCTGATACAAAACTCTACTCTGGGACAATCGGTATCCGTTACCCTCTCATGACTCGGGGTCTAAGTTCCTCACTACTTGGGCACAAAACTTGTCCTTTTTCTGGGCTACTACTATATCTGCCCCATCCCATATAGGTTCTAACTTGGTGATTGTCAAACATATCTCTAAATCCTTTACTAACTGGACACAGCACCTGTCCCTATCCTGCGCGGTAAGACATATCCCCGTCTTTCCCGCAGTTCTCGACTTGTCCAACACAAGGATCCTAACCTTAATGGGCGTGTGACCGAATATTCACTCTATCATTGGCCCAATGACTCCACAATCTAACCCGTCTAACCCGCACGCGATTCGTGGCATAGCTTACCGTAAAACCCTTTTTCTAAAGATAACTGTCTAAGGTTCCAGAGGGCTTGGAACACGGATCGTTCCGTGGGCTCATCGGTGGTTTTGTCCTTGGTGACCATGTGTAACGTGAGGCGCCCTCGGACTTCCATACTGGCAACCTCTCCCACCTTCTTATTCTGTTTCTTCAGCAGGTAGGTGTTTCCAAAATCTTCCCGATATTGGAGGGCAACTTGCCGAAATCCGAACCCACACAGTGAGCCAGAGCGAATTTCTCTGGGGCTTCAAACAGATCTCCTTCAACGTTATCAACTGATCTACCACCGATCTGCTTTCCTGTTATATCCTTTATTGAACATCTGTCCATTTCAAAGTCCCAATTCGGGCTCTCGTAGACCCGACTTAAGACGTCTACGTTCCCGTGCTTCCCCCCCGGTCGGTGTATGATCTCTATGTCGTACTCCTAATGCAAGATCGACCACCGTCTCAATCTTGAGGTGGGATCCTTCAGTGACAACAGCCACTTGAGGGAAATGTGGTCCGTCACTACCTCAAATTCCTTTCCGTACAGGAAACACCTGTACTGCCTCACTCCAAATACAACTGCGAGTCATTCCAATTCCGTAACCGTGTACCTGGTCTCCGCACGGTCAATTTCCTGCTTGAAAAAGCTACAGGCCATTCGTGCTCATCGACCTTTTGGCTTAGCACAGCGGCGATCCCTGTTCCTGACGCAACCCTTGATAGGATGAACCGTTCCTTAAAATTTGGATGGATCAGCACGCTTTCCGAGGTCAAAGCCTGTTTTAACCTGTTAATGGATCCCAGCACCTGTTCCGTGATTATAAACTTCACGTCCTTCTTGGTTAACTCCGTAAGTGGGGCCGCTAGCTCAGCGAAGTTCGGGATAAACTTCCGGTACCATCCTACCAAGCCTAAGAATCCTCGCACCTCTTTTACCTTAGTGGGAATGAGAAAATTCTTGATTGCTTGTACCTTGTCTGTTGAAGGACTTACACCCGCCTTGGAAATTTCGTGGCCTAAGTAGGTTACTTTTGATTTCAACATATGACACTTACTAGGTTTTAACTTAATGGCTTCCGCTAAGCGATCGAAAACTAGTGCCAGTCGTCGTAGATGTTCGGTCACATCGTCGGCACTATAAGTGATGATATCTGCAAATGAGATGGTTCAAACCGGCCATTGCGGTGTTAATAAAGCGATCAAAAGTACTAGGGCTATTTGATAACCCGAAAGGCATACACAGAAACTCATAGTGGCCATCCATAGTGCTGAAAGCCGTTTTTTCGATGTCCGAATCTTCCATTTTCATTTGATGATGGGCCGAGGCTACATCAAATACGCTGAACAATTTTGCCTCTCCGAATTGTTCCAGTAGCTCTTCTATGAGAGGGAGCAGGTAGTAGTCCCTCTTAGTCACGGCGTTAAGAGCCCTATAATCGGTACAGAGTCGGATCTTCATAGAGCCGTCGGGCTGCTTTCGTCGCACCATAACCACAGGAGCGCTCCAGGGACTTTTTGATTCCCTTATTAACTTATCGTCCAGTAGCCGATCGATTTCCCTTCTCAGCTCATCCCTAGTGTGGAAAGGTACCAGATAATGTTTCACATGATCAATGCTGGATAGGATCTCGTTCTCACCACAAAATATGTGGTTGTATCTTTTAAGAAAGGCTCTCACCAAGGCTTGGGTGTCCTTAGGTAGATGAGACAAATCCACTGCGTCCAAATTCCCTGTTTCCCGGTCTTCCCAATCTGGTCTACATCATAACTGAGCCGGACGAGCCGGTTCGACCTGCTTCTGAGCCTTGCTTAAAACTTCCACTCCAGTAGATAGGGCGCCCACTACAGTCTTTGCCCTTAGTCGGACCGCGTAGCCGTTTGGAGGGTGGTTCCACTTCGGAATTTCTGCGCGTGCCTTTCGGTGTATCGCCTTTACTGATTTTCGCGATATGTGGAGGTTTATGCAATGGAAGGGACCTATCGGATGGTTTGGGCCGAGGCAGTGAAGCTACCTGGGCGTACGTTGGTTTTACTGGTGGTGGATCAGAGTAACGAGAGGGTCTGCATTGAGCTTCTTTTGATGTTGATGGAACAGGCGGTTGTTGAGGCTTTGGCTTAGCGAGCGGGGTGGCGACAGTGCTAGGCGTTGTCGGTTTTGGTGCCACCAGCACCTGACCTTGGCATTTATAGGGCACGTCCATAACAAGTGGCATAGTTATTCCTCTGATCCTGATGGTGTTACGAGCATAGTCAATGATGGCTCCGCACTTGTTCAGAAAGTCTCTGCCCAAGATCCCGTCTACATGTAGTAGAAGGTTTCTTACTACCTCACAGTCTTTCAATAGGCGGGGCCGCCATCTGCTGTATTCAACCTGGCATTGAACCAGGGCGGAAGAGGTCATCTCTTTTCCAGAAATGCCTACCAAGCGAATCGCGCCGAGCAGGAATACTGCTCCGCTTGGTACGCTACTTTCTCTTAAAAGAGAGAGAGAGAGAGAGAGAGAGAGAGAGAGAGAGAGAGAGAGAAAGCAGATCCGGTGTCTATGCATAAAGTGCGCTGTTGTCCATTCAATCGGACTCCTAAGTTAGTGGGTACTCCGAATGACCCTATGCCTCCTACACAAGGGACTACTACCCTGGGTGTTGTGGGCTTCGTTGCTTTTTTCCTCGAAAGTTGTATGGCCCTGAAGTTACCATTCCCTTTACCATGACGCTTTACCAGAGTCCATTCCCCTTGCTCCTCAACTCCTCAACCCTACCAACAACCTTGCTCCTAGGAGCTTCCGGACAAGGTCGTGCTAGGTTAAAGCCGGTTTCGATTGTCCCGAAGTTCGTGCGGTGTTTGGCTTCCTACCCCCTCTAGGTTCACTCCTTCGTTCGTAGGTTCCGACGTCGCAACAACCTTGCGATGTGGCCTGATTTCCCGCATCTAAAACATGTGACGGGCCGCCCTGTTGTTCCAGCTCGGATCTCATTTGATCAGTCGAGCTTATAATGCCCTTCTTCCCCACACCCAAAACATCGCACCTTTTCTAGTTGGGGTTCTGCCAAAGTAGGAGTGGCTGAGGGTCTTGATCTCAACTGGAACTCAACCCTTTCTGCCTGCCTAGCAAATTCCTCAGCCTTTTTGAGGGTGAGGCTTGGTTCTCGCATTAATGCTGTTCCGATATCCCGCATCAATTCTTTTCTCAAGCCCTGTTCAAACTGGTGGATCATAGTCCGTTCAGTATTCTTCCTCAACCCCGGAATTCCCTCTTCCACTGCATCCATCAGATCCTCTTCCGAAACCTGCCTCCCGAAATGCTTAATACGTGTGGCAAATTTGGCCACCGATTCATCGTGACGTTGGATGCACTTGGCTAGTTGAGCCAAGCTTCCCTCCGATGTTCGTGGAGACATGAAACGCTCTACCAGCTTGTCTCGGAAGTCGTCATATTTCAAATTATCCAAATCGGCATCCGCTTGGAAGTAGGTGTACGCTTCCCCTTCTAGTCAGAACTTTAGTATTTTCAAAGTATTCTCTTCCGACCAACCATCCAGCTCTATTTTGGCAAAATAGGCCTTCACATTTCCCTTTCCTGAAAAGCGACCATGCCTGAAAGTATGAAGCTGCTAGCGGGGCTGGAGGGGCTGCGCCTGGTACACCTGCAGGATTCATTTGAAATCCGGATTGGGTAGGTCTCTATCTGTGTAGTTTCCAACTCCGATGATCCCGCTACCGGAAAACCAACTACGTACCTACTAGACACCACCAGAAGAAAAAGAAATTTACCTCTCGTTAGCTTTCGGCTACTTCTTTAAATTGAATTTAAAAGAAATTCAAAAATAAAATTCAACTGGTGAATTTAATCTGCGTTGAAAGTTAGAGAAAAAAAATAATTTTGACATAAATTGTTACTATAAAAAAAATTCATCTGTTTAGGTTGACCCTGCAATCCAAAACAAATTAGGAGAGGAAATAAAAAATAAAATAAATGTAAAAACAAAACGCAGAACTCCCAGAGTCAAAATCTTTCTGCTCGAGCACGTAATTAATGCCTATACACCATAGACACCTTTTGATTCAATTCACCCGGCTCCTTCCCTTGCTGGTTCACTGTTCCTTGACCTAGTCACAAAAAAAATGACATACACTTTCTCTTGGCCCTAGTCTGCGAGCTCCTACAATGCTGTAAGCACTTAATTCAAGCTATTAAAATTAAAGCACCTACTATTTATTCTGATGGTCACACCCCTTTCCGATAAGAATCCGTTCTCATAAGAAGGTATACGGAAACCTTATCCGGTTCCCTAAATAGGAGGTTGTTTTTACCTGTTGCTATTAACGGTAACCAAAAACTTCCTAATTGGAAATAAATAATTTCGGAACTCTCAATTGATATGCCTGATTTCACAGGCGCTCATTGTATATATGCTTTTCAATAGTCTGACCTACTATTTACTGGGGTTATTGAACTACTTCCCAATTATTACCTTTACTGTTCTATGTTCTCAACACCCTACGCACTGTGATTTCCCTTGCGTTATAACCTCCTTTTAAAACAAAACACTTCAATCGCTTGTTTTGTTACTTCCGAAATTGTCACTACTAAATCACACCGCTGCCACCATTTGTAACGGTGAGCCGAGCGTATTGATTTGAAATAATAAATAATCTGGACTGAAATTACTCCAGATTTAATATTTTCCAATAAGTGAAAAGATTTGAAAGCCTATCTCACTGCTAGTATTACTTGTACTTGTAACAGTCGGCTGGGTATTATTTCAGGTAGCGTTAATATCTCATCGACGTATTATATGAATTTGAAAATTGTTTGTTGGAACCTGTTCGGGAATGAGAGATCTTAGTTGATCCGTATACCCTTGAGGTTCCTTAAAGCTGCCACCACTAGGTGTATATTTCAGCCCACCTAGAAGCTGTTTTTGACAACGATGCCTTGATCTCTTTCAAGGGACCGCCTCGTACAATTACTCATACTTATATCTTTATATCTATTCAAGCGTAAATTCTGGAGGTCGTATTCGCTGAGAGGTGGTTAGGAATTACCAGTTAAACTCGTTAATCGAATTAAATAATAAATATGTATTGAATGAAAGTTAACAAAATTTGGTACATTACACCAAACGATAAACGAATATATAATTAATCCAAAATTCAGTTATGAGAATGATACATAAATTTATAGACGTCAACTTCAGGTTCACTCCAAAATGGGAACCTGTGTAACCGTTATCAATGTCGCTAGTTCTACCCCTTCCGCCAGCGAGCGAGTTCCTGCCCAGGATCTCTGGAGAGTTTGAATCGAATGAAAGACTAATTGGCACACACGGAACAGTGATCGATTTCACGCTCGATCACGTCGATGATTGATAGATAATATTTGAGATTGAAGGATTCCTCTCTCTCTCTCTCTCTCTCTCTCTCTCTCTCGCGCAAAGCTTAGAAAATATGTTCAAATTAAGAATCCCGAAATCCATGGCACACCCATAAGTTATACAAGCAGCCAATAGGGATCCAGCTAGGCGGAATAACCGTACATGACAGCTTGTCTCAACTCCACGTGGACTTCTCCTGAAAAATCGAGTACCGTTGACCGCATACTTTGCTACGTTTGTTAGGCATGGAATGCTACAGGAAAGGGAGCATCAGATTACAGTCGCCTATAGGCATATCTCACATACCGTATGTTTATTTCTAGATATAATAATTTATAAAACTTTCAATTTGAATTAAATCAAAATTATTCGAAGGCCTCAAAAACAAAAAGTCCGTCGGATTATTACATCACCCCCTTCTTCTAAGAAAGAGTGCGGTTCTAAAAGAACCCACTCCTTTCTCCGCCTCTGGTTCATTGTTTTAAAACCCTTCAGATCATATCCGCCTACCCAGATACGCGCAGGCATCTCTACCGGAGCGCGCTTCAGCAGCTCCGCTCATGTAACATTATAGTTTGCATTGTACATCGATTAACGCTGTTTCCTCAAAACAACCAAAAAAAATAATAAACCCTATATTATTAACTATAACATAACCTCGCAATACGTACAATAGATACCATTAACAAACTTAGTCATCACTTGAGCGCTATGTTTAAATCCGAAACAGTTCCGCTACCTACGCCACTGATCGAACGGAGAGCTCATCACTAACCCGCACTTACACTAGGTGTTCGAACTCGGGATGTCCCTGGATACGGGGATTCGCTGCTTCCAACCAAACGGTCAAATGTGTATGACTCGTCGGCAGTAGTCGAGTGTAACTTGCATTCTCGGTCATTTTGCATACGAGGGGAGATATGAGGTTCTCCATTGGTATACGCGGCAGCTTAAACCATATGAGCGGCAGGTAGTCGACTGGAGCTGGTCCAGGGGTGTTCCATTGCAGGCGGCCAAATAAACCATAACATATATCAACATTCCATTCAACACACGGGTCCAATCCTCCGTGGTTACTGGCCTGCATTCCATTTCTCTTGGGATCCTCTTACCCTGGGCTCCTCCTTTTCCATATCATAACATAAATATCCATGGTTGGTACTCCTCCTACGGAAATCTTGAGCCTAGCATCGCCGAAATTGTAATGCCCTCACTACGTTCTGACTACTACCGATGTCCACACTTAACCATCTTAGGTAAAGCTAGTACCAGCAATCTCCCTGGATCTGCACTCATCTGTAGTAATCCTTCATTATCTCTCTCGCTCGAATCCAGCACAGAAATAACTACTGCGGACAGGGTGTTCCGTAACATGCTGATGGGCCCAAAAACCCAAAATATTGCACACAAAAAAAATTGTTCCAGTTTGTAGCCCCAAGCGATGACATGTATGTTGCACGTAGAAGGAAAGCTATCACAAGCCCGCACTTGGTTGCGGCCGTAATACTCCCGAGCAAAAGAAGCTAAGTTTTCTAATAACAAAAAAAAATTAAAACAACTGTCCCTTCATTATGGGAGGATTACATGAAAACAAATTGAATTCGATTTCCTTCATCGTACATAGGAGCGAGGTTACTCCAAAGTTACTTACTATCTAACATGTTACACTAACACATATTTCGCAAATAAAAATGAAACAACAATAAATCCATGCAGATAATACAAGCTGCCATACTAGAAATACATATACAAACTTTACACAAAAAAAACATCATGTATAATCCGGCTGCTGCTCTCTGCATGAATGAATTCCCTTGAAAAGTTCTAAACTGTCGTACTTGGACCTAACGACAACCAAAAAAAAAACTACCAGAAAATAGATTGCCGTACACGGCTATCACTTGAAACCTGTTCATCCGGATCACCTCCCCTTCTCTTTGCGCTAACTATATTCGTTAGCGATGGCATAGTTTACCATAAAAAGAACAGGGGGGTGTTGAACAACTACATTTTCGACCCAAGTGCTCGAGGGCACTACTGTCCTGCTGCTCTGCACGCGGCCTATCTGCCCAAATCACTCATGGGTCTTACCAAACACTCAAACAAAATCCTGTACCTGCACTGGGTACGTCACTAGCTGGTATCGACCCAAGTTCCTGGCCGACTACCCCTATTGGCAAATCCTACATGCCAGACTCACAATTGGCCTACCTGGCCTTCCTGTCCATCCTGGACCCAAAAACTCCCTTCCAAACTCCGGATTTCCTTCCCGTCTTTCTCCAATGGCACAACTGGCCCAACAGTCCAACCTGGACTCCACAAACAAACAAAAATTTCTGGCCTCCCTAGCCTAACCATTTTCAGTTTTCCTTTCTCACGTCAGACTCCCAACTAGCCATCTGGTATCTCTGTCTCTCCTAGACATTCTTGTGCTGACAGCCCTCTTGGGTATGACCTTTACTAACCTCGGGTATTGTGGACCTTTCTCATTAGCATCGGACGCATATTACGATTCAGCCCCAATACCTCCCTTAAGATTCATGTTCTACAACCAGTGTTGAGATGCTGGGTAGAGATCTTCCACAACGGCCGGTTGTCGTCCGGGTTAGCGTTGGTCGAGGTAAGGGGACATCTCGATATCGATACGCGTAGACCTTTCGGAGCCGATCCTTGCTTCTTCATCACCAGATAAGGTCTACACATTGACCCGCGTCATACCCAATGTCCTAAGCACTGCGTGCTTACCCTGGCACTCCAAAACATTCCTCGTGTGCGAGCAAAGAACTCGATGTAGTGCGCAACGTCCAACATCAACACATCATGCACACACTGGAATGAGGAATTGAGGAATCATTGCATTGGACCACTCTGGAACAGAGATATAAATCTCCACAAGTTCCCTTTCCATCTCTATCAGGAACTGAGATAGTCCAATACAGTGATCTCATCCCCACTACGGGGTACAACTGCCCTTCCAACCTGGTCAATAGGAATATCCTATCCCTATTTCAACTAGAGACAGCATACGCCCATTGGCCCAGTCGCTCCTTTTTGGGGGAATCTTACCCCTCAGCCATGGAAACGGCTACCATCCAATTCTACTATCAGTTGCCCGTGAATGGTACGGCGGTGAGTTCTACGATCTTACAT
Organism: Endomychus coccineus; assembly: GCA_958510875.1. NCBI lineage: Eukaryota > Metazoa > Arthropoda > Insecta > Coleoptera > Endomychidae > Endomychus > Endomychus coccineus. Next base: position 60,546,378 of record OY294070.1, read on the forward strand.
ACCACTTTCTCTACTCGGTTGGTCATTATTTGCTAATGTCTTGCGTAATATTTTACTATCAATTCCTACAAAATTTGGTAGGCCTAAACATTTGCTAAGTAGTAAGCCCTCAACTAGTTAGCCGATATAACAAAGCTAGACTTATATAGCTCGTACATTTAAAATTCAGGGACTGGTTGCTCACTGTATAGGCGAGTAAAGGTTTACTAATATCTCGATATCATTCGAGATCCCATGATTCCATTTCAATTCATCTTTAGTAGGTGAACACAATCCAAAAAAAACATTCCATTCGAATACCTCGAACCTATACCTTACCTACTGTAACTAACCTTACCAATATGGAATCATGAACGCCTATGTTCTGCTTTATTTGAGAATCTGATTGAATAAAACTTTGCGGCCCGCACCCTCTGAATCTCATCAGCCTGTTAGGTCATTGACCGCATACAATCTCATGGCGCGCTAACCCGCCAGACCTGAATCTACTGGAATACTGAATTTCAATTTGAAGGGACCCCACGTGACTTCATCAATTGACTAATCAGGGGAAAGTTTCGTGCGTCATAACGGCTCTAAACTCTGCTTCGCGCTGCTGCGGCAGATTCCCGCGAACTCCCCTCTAGACGGATTGCGTTACGCAAACTTTTTCCTTCTGGCAAGCTTGCGAATACAATGCGAGGAAGAGATCAAGCCTGGACTATCGTCGGGGTGCTTGCTTTCCCGGTCCATCGACCTCACAAATCCGTGGGGTGTTCCATAGAGTATCCCGTCCATCCCAGGGATTATTCACTCTAAATCCGTACACGGGGATAACAATTCCGTATCCCTCACTAACACAGTGTACTCACAAATCCATGCACATACACGTCCCTCGTGTCTGCTGTGCCCATAACTCCATTATTACTTCAGCCTAACGCTCGCTCGTCTCCACACCGAACATGGGTTCTGAATTGAAAAGAATGAGTACAGTCCGTTTAAATTGAAACAGTTCCAGTTCAAAAGCAGTAATAAAATATAAACATGTTTGTTAGATATGCTCTACTTCGTTTCTACCTTGGACCAACATAATTCGTATCAACTGGATACTATACGTGAATGTTTTTAACACAAAATTCGTACTCCAGTCCTGGCTGTAACTATACTAGCAAAAAGAAAAAATTACATAAACAAACTGCAATAACACAATTATTCTCCTGGTCCTAGAACAGCTGGTTCCGATGTTTTCGCCTGAATCGTTAGTTCAGTTCAATATACAACAACAACAAAAACAATTCCTGTGAAGCGAGAACATCACCAAGCAAAACTGAAGCACCTATCTTTGACTTCAACTCGGAATGGTTATTTATTTCACAATTGCAGAGTATAGATTATACAATTCAGATTTACTACGATCTATATGCTGATTGCGTGAATTCCTTTCGTGCGTGAGTACTTAAGATGATCCTGTATGCAACTGATTCCGCGTATGTAACCCGACTCGACTCAATTTAATTGAGTTCAACAACGCTAGTTTATTGTCATATATCACCTTTCAACTTAGTTCCATTACACTGTAATCATTAATTTACGCTTGAATAACACAACTTATTTTGATAACTTCTTTTTCTTCAAAACGGCGTGAATTCTTTTCTGTAGAATTTGATGTGTGGATCCCCAAATTTACAAGCCCTTAGCTGGCACCATTTGTAACGTTCCGAGTGGTTTTTGGGAGCAATTTATTGAACTTATTCATGATGTTCTTTTGCACAAGCTAGGCAATCCAAATCCTGCTCAGGGTATTACTAGGTTATATTTGTTTACTGTTCCCTCAGGTCAAAGCCTTATATGTTGCTACAGAGATTGGAAACCTTATTGTAACTATGCTAGAATAGCTACCCTTTTATGCAACTCGAGGGTTGCGGAAAGTGTAAATTACAGGGTTACACTACGATGAGTGCCCTGTCGTTGGTAGAATGGATTAAATTTAGCTGCCAGCAGTTCCCTTTTGAGATGTTTTAGAGAATAGTCCAGGGAACGAAACTAATCTCGGAGGAGTTCCTCTCCAGTAGCACTTGGTATAGAATTGTTTAGTAGCGGGCCTTTCCTGGCCGAAGTATAACTATGCTAGTATGACAGTTTCACGTTGCTGAAGATGATCGGAATTTCAATCACGTCAGGATTATTCTATTCGACTATAACGTTATTCAAGGGATGGTGTTGTAACCTCCTTCCGCTTGAATGGTTAATTACAAGTGGGGAGGTTGTCACTTACTGTCCTCTTATGACAGTAACTGACCTGCTCGGGTTTCTTGAGGGTCCAGGTTCCCTTTTTATATAGGTTTTAAAATTGCTGTTTCTCTTTCGTGTGGATTGCCAAATAAAACAGAAATTTCTTGCTTAACTAAGTTTATTAATTATCTCTATTTACATTTACATCAGCTATGTACAATCTATTTACAAAATGTTGCTAGGAACAGGCCGTTTTAATGTGTTCGATTTCCGTGTATAAAATAACGCGCTAATTAGATGTTTTCCTATCGTCGGAAGTCTCCACCATCTGCGTGAGATGGTAGACAAGTTTTTGTCCCTAGGTCTAGAAATGAAATGAATTGCGACAATCTAAATATTTAGTACACTGTTAACTTCGACGGAGCGTGGGTCGTGTATTCGCTCTGACCTGTATTTCAGACGTAATTTCTTACGGAACGGGGTATAACGGACTAGGTTGATTTGTCAGCTATCTTCGGCTATGACTGACTTAATAATTTCACACGTCGGTCTCGGAGAGAATCACCACGTAGCCCCTGAAATCAATTCGCAGAAGCTGGATCGTATTCGTCCAAGCTATAAGGATTAATTTTTTTTCAGCGGTTTCGGCTGTGACTTTATTAACAATTCTACAAATCGGTCTCGGACAATATCCTATCTTAGTCTCTAGAAAAACAATTCGCAGAAGCTGGATCGTATTCGTCCAAGCTATCAGGATTGTTTTGTAGACTATTGAATTTATAAACAAAGTTCGAATTTGAAATCGGTCTTATATACTGGAATGTTAATTCTCTAGAAAAACAATTCGCAGAAGCTGGATCGTATTCGTCCAAGCTATAAGGATTGATTTTTCCAGCGGTTTCTGCTGTGTGTTTATTCACAATTCTACAAATCGGTCTCGGACAATATCCTAACTTAGTCTCTAGAAAAACAATTCACAGAAGCTGAATCGTATTCGTCCAAGCTATCAGGATTGTTTTGTAGACTATTGAATTTATAAACAAAGTTCGAATTTGAAATCGGACTTATATACTGGAATGTTAATTCAATGACTTGAATGGATTTTAAACGGCAATTAATACTCACTCTCTATTTCTCGGATTTGCACAATAGCAACGTTTAGATTACGGCAGGTCAATCTCGGTGCTGGTCTCGCAAGTCAATCCCCTTTCGCTATGAAATGGGCTGGCTTTTATACAGATCGCGGCGTGTGACGTAACGTGAACAGGTGACCGGCTGGCGAATTCTGTTCACCAGTTTTTATACATAGATGTGCACGAAGTTTGATCTCTTAACTTTGCCTATGTAATTCGATTCTACTGAGATATTCAAATTTATTTGTAAGTAATGAAGGATGCTTCATTACACACCCCCCTTTCTTTCTTAGAAAATTTTCTCCCTAAAATTTTCGAACGTACGATACGTTTCGTACGTCGGCTTGACCTCAAAGTCCCACGGTATTTTCACGCGCGCCACAAGCCGGCCGGTTGGATCATACACCCTATAGTCATGCATTTTACGTAAACGTTTCTTAGAATATGGTTTCTTACTATATACACTTAATCTATTTATACCACTAACGGTGTCTCTGTCACTATATTTCAGGGGGTTATTTACACAAGCGGTTGATAGTTTCTTTGGTAGGGACGGTTACTGCTGGGGTAGATCGGGAGTAGGCGGTGTCATATTGGGGATCGGCGAATAGTACAGCTGGAGTTCTGGACTTGACTCCGGACTGGAACCAAATAGATCGTGCAGCTTCTTTCCCAGTCGAATGGCAGCCTCGGCGTCTTTCCCGGGAGTTCTAATTTCCGGAACTGAAGTCATATTCACTCCTGGGGAAAGAAAATTACATTAGTTAACAGTTAATTTTTCTCAAGTCCTTTACATGGACTCGAACGGGTTTACTACTAGTTCCATTTTCCAGCTCGACCACTACCGGTGAAATGATTTTCTTCACTTTAAACGGGCCTGCGAACTTCGGGGCCAGTTTAGCGGCGAAACCTTGAGCTGCCGAGGATAGCGGGTGTTCTTTGCACATGACCTCCTCCCCTACTTTAGGTGCCCAATCGCGCCGTCTCAGATTATAGTGTCGACTCTGGATAGTGAAGGCTTTATTCAACTGTAATTTGACGAAGTTGACGGCGTCTCTCAATTTTCCTAACTGTTCCTCATGTCTAGTAGGATCGGGGTCTCCATCATCATCGTCGCTACCCGGTCCTTGAACTTCCCGGAACAAAGTCTTCGGGTGGTCCACTTCTCGACCGTAGTTTAAATATGCGGGGGTAAATCCAGTTGAGTCATGTCGGGCCGTATTGATGGCAAATATTAATTCCGGCAAATATGCGTCCCATGTACGGTGATCGTCCCCACAATATTGCGCAATCATCGTTTTTACCACTCTATTAACTCTCTCTACTGGATTGGCCTGTGGGGTATAGGGAGGGGTGAGTTTATGTTTGATTCCAAACTCTTCTAAAAATTTCCGAAATTTATTAGCGACAAACTGGGCCCCATTGTCACTAATTAACACTCTGGGACATCCGAATCTCATAAGCACCCTATCTTTCAGCACCCTCATGACAGTTTCCGCATTCGCTGTCCGAATTGCTTGACATTCTGTCCACTTGGTCAGCCGATCCTGCAGCACTACTAAATAATTGTTGGATTTGTTCGATCGAGGTAGGGGTCCTACTAGATCCACACTCACCATTTCCCATGGTTTGGATATTTTGCTTTGCTGCATGAATCCCGGAAGTGTCTGTTGCGAAGCTTCGTATTTTAAGCAGTGCTCGCATTTCCTCACATAGCGGGATATCTCCCTGAACATACCAGGCCAGTAGTATCTCTGAGCCACTCTTGCGATTGTTCTATTAATCCCTAGGTGTCCTGCCGTGTTCTCATCATGACATTCGTATAGAACCCGTGTTCGTGCATTCTTTGGAACACATAACTTCCATGGTTCGGGGGAGGCTCCTTCCGTGTAATCATTGGCCTCGTGAAAGTGTCTGTATAGATTACCGTTTTCCACTCGATAATCCGGATGTAGTTCGGGTTTTTCGTTGACGGCTTTAACTTTCTTTTCCCACCAGGGATCCGGTATAACAGGCTCGATAAGGGCAATCTCTTCTTCTTCCTCGTGATCCGGCAATGGGGCTCGGGACAGAGTATCTGCTACTCTGTTTAATACACCCTTCCGATACACAATCTCGAAGTCATATTGCTGCAGTTCTATGACCCATCTGGCCAGCCTCTGGGATGGGTTTTTCAAATCGCGCAACCACTTTAAAGCCCTGTGGTCCGAGATAACGGTAAATTTGTAACCTTCTAAGTACATTTTCATCTTTCGAATTCCAAAGATAATGGCTAGACACTCTTTTTCCGTCACGGAATAGTTCTTTTCTGAGGAACTTAGCGTTCGGCTAGCAAAGGCTATTATTTGTTCCTGTGAACCTAATTTTTGAGTGAGGGCCACCCCAAGCCCGCTATCTGAGGCGTCTGTTTGCAGCGTAAATGGTTTGGAGAAATCAGGACACGTTAGAACCGGAGCCTGCGTAAGTTTTTCCTTGATTTTCTCGAAAGCTACCTGTTGCTCGGGAAGCCATTGAAACTTCATTTGTTTCTTCAATAGTTTCGTTAAGGGCCCCACCATCTTTGAAAATTCAAGAAAGAACCTGCTGTACCAAGATGCGACTCCCAAAAATCTCCTCAAGCTACGTACATTCGTTGGAGGATTCATTTTCACGATAGCTTCCACTTTCTCTGGGTCTGTTTTTATCCCTTCTTTTCCCACTACATGCCCTAGATACCGTAGTTCCGGCTTACAAAAGTGGCATTTTTCTGCGTTAATTTGCAGATTGGCCATCCTCAATCTTCTCAGCACTTCCTTTAAATGGGCCAAATGTTCCTCAAAGGTTTTGCTAACCACAATTATATCGTCGATATATGGGTACGCATTTGGCTTCATGTCCGGTCCTATTACCCTATCGAGTAGGCGTTGGAATGTGGCTGGTGCTGAATGTAATCCAAAAGGCATCACTGTAAATTGATATAGTCCTCGGCCGGGGACAGTGAAGGCAGTGACAGGTTTACTTTCGGGAGTAAGCAGAATCTGCCAATAGCCTTGTTTTAAATCCAGGGTAGACACATACTTTGCTTCTTTCAGCTTTTCAAGCGTGGCAGTAATATACGGTAACGGATATGCGTCCTTTTCTGACTGGGCGTTAACTTTCCTGAAGTCTATACAGAACCGATGCTTACCCTCTTTCTTTTTGACGAGCACTATTGGTGAACTCCATGGACTGTTCGATGGCTCAATTACTCCCTCTTCCAACATTTTATTTACCTCCTTGTCCACAATTTCCTGCATTACGGGATTCTTTGGTCTATACCGCTGTTTTATAGGGGTGGGATCCTTCAGCTTGATTTGGTGTTTAACCAGCGGCGTACATCCTTTCACGCCTATAAATTTTCCCAGTTCGTGTTTCAGGAATGCTTTCAGTCTCTCATCCTGACTAGTCTCCAATTCAGAGATACTACCTATTATTTCCGTTTGGGTCTCAACCGCGTTCCTGGGCATATCGGGCTCTCGCAGGTCAATGGTTATCTGCCATTTATATAATAAATCCATCCCTAAAATAATCTGGGACATCATTCCTGGTAAGACCAGAAAATGTCCTTCCTTGTCTTGGTTATCCACAGTACATTTGATATAAAACCCTCGGTTAATTGGTACTGTGGCCCCATTGGCTAAACACGCCCTTTGTCTAACCTCTTGTTGTGGAACATTCCATCTTGAACAATGATCGGCCACCTCCTCATTAATATAGGACCTAACTGATCCTGTGTCCACTAGTGCTGAGAACACTTGCCTCCCTATTGCAACCTTAAAATGTATCCCCGGGTCCACTGTGCCCTCGGTTGTGGAGGATACATCCTTTATTACAGGTATATGTTCTATGACGTCCCAGCGGCTCCTGCTTGTCCGCTGGACGTCCGCTCGTTTCCCGGTTTCGTATTCCTGCATTGGCATTCTCGAGTCAGAATACCCTGTTTGCCACATCGCGAGCAGAATCGTTTAAAAGTGCCCCTACACTCGAAACGCCGGTGTCCCTTTTCACCGCATCTCCAACATACTTCTTGCTGATCTATATTCCGTGGCAATGCTCTATTCGCTTGTATGTAGTTTACAGTCTCTTTTGGTTCTATACTACATTTTCTCCGATCATCCCCTAACTCCTTCTGTAAATTTCCATACTCTTCGCAGAGTTGGATTAGGTCCGACAGAGAAGAGAAATCCCTAGGCCTAACTTACCGTCGGATTTCTGGCCGCAGGTTTCTATAAATTCTGTTCAATTCCTCTTGTTTGTTTATAACTTGACTCCTTCTGCACAGAGTCTGCAAAGCAATTATAAATTCCTTTGTGTCTTCCTGAGGGCCCTGCACCCTTTTCACTATTGAATCTAGGATATCCTGTCGATAGTTATTTGGAAGGAAATATAACTCAAAATCTGTTATAAAATCCGACCATGTTTGCCACTGTGTGTTATTGTTTCTATACCACAATAAGGCTTGGCCTTTCAATAATTCGGGCAATACCTGCAGACAATCTTCTTCTTCAATTCCATATGCTATCCTCAGCTCGGAAAATCGTTCTAAGAATTCCAGGCTGTCCCTTTTCCCTTCGAAGTGTACACCCCATTTACGGACCTGATCCATGAGTTTACCTCTGTCATTATTCTTCTCCATTTTGGATTTTTCCCCAGGTATTTCACTTCGTAAGAATTCGATTAACCGTTTTCTCAATTCGTCTACAGTACCTTTTGTTTCTAATCCCAACTTGGCAAGTTCCACTTCCAATTCGTCTTTTCGTTTGCTATATACCCACGATACTTTGCTACCGACCCCTGTAATATCTTCCTCTACCAATGACATTTTATTTGGCAATCAAAGAGAGCAATTTTTATCTAGTTTCCGTTACTTTAAATCTCGGGCGCCATTTTGTAACCTCCTTCCGCTTGAATGGTTAATTACAAGTGGGGAGGTTGTCACTTACTGTCCTCTTATGACAGTAACTGACCTGCTCGGGTTTCTTGAGGGTCCAGGTTCCCTTTTTATATAGGTTTTAAAATTGCTGTTTCTCTTTCGTGTGGATTGCCAAATAAAACAGAAATTTCTTGCTTAACTAAGTTTATTAATTACCTCTATTTACATTTACACCAGCTATGTACAATCTATTTACAAAATGTTGCTAGGAACAGGCCGTTTTAATGTGTTCGATTTCCGTGTATAAAATAACGCGCTAATTAGATGTTTTCCTATAGTCGGGAGTCTCCACCATCTGCGTGAGATGGTAGACAAGTTTTTGTCCCTAGGTCTAGAAATGAAATGAATCGCGACAATCTAAATATTTAGTACACTGTTAACTTCGACGGATCGTGGGTCGTGTATTCGCTCTGACCTGTATTTCAGACGTAATTTCTTACGGAACGGGGTATAACGGACTAGGTTGATTTGTCAGCTATCTTCGGCTATGACTGACTTAATAATTTCACACGTCGGTCTCGGAGAGAATCACAACGTAGCCCCTGAGATCAATTCGCAGAAGCTGGATCGTATTCGTCCAAGCTATCAGGATTGTTTTGTAGACTATTGAATTTATAAACAAAGTTCGAATTTGAAATCGGACTTATATACTGGAATGTTAATTCTCTAGAAAAACAATTCGCAGAAGCTGGATCGTATTCGTCCAAGCTATAAGGATTGATTTTTCCAGCGGTTTCTGCTGTGTGTTTATTCACAATTCTACAAATCGGTCTCGGACAATATCCTAACTTAGTCTCTAGAAAAACAATTCGCAGAAGCTGAATCGTATTCGTCCAAGCTATCAGGATTGTTTTGTAGACTATTGAACTTATAAACAAAGTTCGAATTTGAAATCGGACTTATATACTGGAATGTTAATTCAATGACTTGAATGGATTTTAAACGGTAATTAATACTCACTCTCTATTTCTCGGATTTGCACAATAGCAACGTTTAGATTACGGCAGGTCAATCTCGGTGCTGGTCTCGCTAGTCAGTCCCCTTTCGCTATGAAATGGGCTGGCTTTTATACAGATCGCGGCGTGTGACGTAACGTGAACAGGTGACCGGCTGGCGAATTCTGTTCACCATATTTTATACATAGATGTGCACGAAGTTTGATCTCTTAACTTTGCCTATGTAATTCGATTCCACTGAGATATTCAAATTTATTTGTAAGTAATGAAGGATGCTTCATTACAGTGTATCAATGGAGAACAAGGCAAACAGTATGAGTTGTATATTGGGGTAATATTATTCGTATACAAAAAGTAATAATCAACAGATATATACCCTAAGTCCCATACATATAAACACACTGTGGAAATATGACAAGTGGTTTACAAGGAATAAAAATAAACGAAATTAATTAGGTGCAAGTTTGCTGAATGATTTGGAAAAGTTATAAAAGAAATTGATAAGACTTTACCAGGAACTATCAATCGGTGAATTATTGATTCGCCTGATGTAACGTAGCCAGAGAGTTGTTTCTTTGGGGGCTAACCTTATTTTTTTTTAATGTACCAATCTGATGGATAAGTAACTAAAGGTTTTGAAGTGGACCAGAGGAGCCACTGGTAGTAAGGTTGAGATCCCGGAAGGGTGATTCTCTAAATGTATAGCCCTGATGCCTTATCCACAACTACCTGGTTCGCTTTGTATAAGTTGATCTATTAAACTGATTCAACAAATTAAACAATATAATGAAACACTAGTTTCCAAAATAAACTCAAACAATTACACTCAAATTCACCGCTCATGGCTAGCTCTCCCTGTCCTTGAGGAACGGGGTCTCAATAGGGGTTTCAAGAACCCTTCAATTTCTAAATAAAATACTTTTATTGCAACCTTTAATAAATGATCTTTCCTAACAGACCCCCAAATAATTATGAATCTAATCCTCACCCACAATAACCCTAATTTCAGCCCAATGATGATCCTCGTTGAAGGATCCCCAATTGTACCTATCTTATGTAGGACTCCTATATTCACTACAAATTGTGAGAAGTTCGGCAGATGGATCAATACACTTCTAATGGATCAAAATACTCTAGTAATGGTTACAATCCTCTATAAACCAACACAAAAACGAGGAAGGGAGTACTGACCTCAGAATTTAACTTGAACACTTTGAGACCAATAACTTTTTAAGACACTTACCCTGACTCAGTAATTAATCCTCATTCCACAGGGTCAACTATTAACACTTGAGCTTACACGTCACTGGCCTTCACCAAATGTATTACGCGACGTCTTTTTGTTAAGTTAAAAATGCACCCCGGAGCTAGTTCTCTCTCGCACCCAGATCAAGTTGTCTAATCGTTAAGGGAAGTTCTCCAAAATATCAAATTACTTCAGATTTCTATCAACAAGTTACCAATGACTTTCTCCACTATTCTTTTACAGGTTATATTTGCTTAGATTCTCGTTACCAAACAAGATTCACTAAATAAGAGGCTACAAGCAAATGATATTAAAGTAAAATGTAAGTTCTCGAAATTGATGCTTCGAATGATTTTAAGTAAATGAAAGTAACTATAAGAAGGATAAAAATTGATTAGAATGAATTAATTTACTTCAAGTAATAAACAAACAAATAATTACAGTTGTATAATAGAAATCTTGTAACTTGTAATACATGAACAATCAAATGACCAAGTTAAAAATATCAATTGAAAAGAATTAATGAATCTGGCTTTGAGAGAGACGGAGCTTTATGTACAAGGAAGTTTGCTTACCCAGCAAGACACGACAAAGGAACTGCCCTTTTTTCTAAGAGTTTTCATATTTATATTTCGAATCCCGCCGAGGTTTAACTTTCGCACCCGCTAGAAATTCAAATTGGCCAATGGAATTCGCCGTACTACGGTATACTTTTCCCTAACTCACAAATCGGTACTTAAAGTTGCCTACTTTGCATATCGATGGGCAGCGAGTAACCATAAAAAAAATTTCTACCGACGCTGCTGACTCAGTGATTAACGCTGTCGTTGTAGATAAGTGCAAGTTCTGCAGGAATTGCACTTCGAAGGCTCTAATTCTTAAAAATCACGTACAACTTGTAAAAGGTATCGGATGGCGACTTATTGTTGCCAGACAGGAATTTCATTAATTAAATCTGAATGAAACTCTGAATGTTGAATCCAGAATGTCTATGTATATTCTATTCCTGTCAGGAATTTAGAATTTTATGATTTGAAATGCCCGTAAGGACGGAACTACACGCCACGGAATGATTTGAGTTGTACTCTCATGTGTCAAGTATACCTGGTTTACTTGGAGCAACTCAATTTTCGAGAGTTTTCCCTGCTTCCGGCTGCTTTGATTCAATCGTAAAAATAATAATCCTCAGGATTATTACAGATAAATCTTGAATGAATATTTGAGAGTAGACAATCGTGCGGTAGCATACAATCTACAGCCTATGCAAGCGTGGCAGGTGAACAACGTATTAAAATCATTTCTAATCCGCTCTGAGTATCTGAAACTGACCCCGCGGAACACCAGAAGTCAACTCCCAAAGAGTATTATATTGATTACTCTCAATTTCAATACGTAGGCCAGTCACAGTCCCTACTTCCGGGGAACTACACAGTGTGCACAAACTGTGACTAGCTCATCAAAAATACTTTCACCTACTTTCAGGGAGCTACACAGTGTGCAAATGGAAGTATTCTGATCTCACACATCCACTTTTAGTACCTACTTCCGAGTAACTACACAGTATGCAGACACTATCAGTGGTTTATCAACAATTTTCACCTACTTCCGGTGAAATACACAGTGTGCACATGGAAATCATGATACAGCATTCCGGAATCCTTATTTAATGTAATTTGAATAATTATTTTCGGTACGCGTAGTAGATAGAGTTAGGAGTCGTGTACTTCAAGCTATATGACTATTCAATTCAATTATTCACCTCCGATTACCCCCAGGTGCAGGCCCACACAACCAAAAGACACAACGGTATTCGCTATACAATCAATTAAATAGGATACTGTATAATATAATGGTAGATCTCACTCAATTAGGGGTTTTCAGTTCTGTTAACAAATTTACGTTTGATTTTTCATTTTGCTTCTGATGAAGGAATTCAAATTCTCAATTCTGTGAGGGCTGGCGAGCCGTCTTTCATACGCTTCGAGCTGCTGGTTAAGTCAGCTCCACCAGTTCCTGCAGACATCTTTTTTACTCATCCCGCGCAAATGATGCTCCATCAATTCCGAAATTTTTGCCGAGGTTTTTATGCTTACGACAGCTGTTTCGCTATCTTATGTTGACACGAAATATTCACGGTTTCAAACGAAATCAAACATATGTGGTTTATGAATTGGAATGACTGGAAATCTGATCCTCATATTAAACGAGTGTCTCCACCCGGTACTATCTATATTCATATACAATGATGTACCTATTCAGAATTATGTAATTCTATTATATCACACGGTCTGGCTATAATCATTTGAACGAAATCCAAGACTTTTGAGCTTTGTTACAATCTTTTATTGGATGGTCGTATTAAATTGGAAAATGATATGCCTTCTTTACAAAATTCACATCTGGAATGGATAATTGGTGGTCCATAACGTTATATAAGTTCAAATAATACAAAAAGTGAAGTAATGTATAATGTGTCAATTGATAAGGAGTTATCAAACCAAATTGGTTTTTATCAACACACACTAGAGATGATGCAGGTCATTTTGCAGTAAGCATATCAATAAGGAATATTTTGTGTGGGAGAATCATTGGATAGGTGAATTAATCGATCATATAAATTAGGAACTAAATTGGAAAATCATGAAAATTTGCATAAACAATATTTATAATTTATTCTTGAATATTTAAATTTGAAACATATGTCTGAAATTGATGAAAATGATAAGGTTGATAATGAACAAATTCATTATTCACCCTATCTTCGTGTTTTAGAAGAATCAAGTATTACCACTAAGTTGCGCGTTGTCTTTGACGGTATAGTAAAAACATCAAATAAATTTTCGATAAATGACATTTTTGGTGTGGTTGTAGTGGATCAAAATGATTATTTTTCGATATTGTTAAGATTCAGGTGGCACAATTTTGTCATTAAAACTGACATAGCAAAGATCGGCTAATTTAAGTTAATAATAAGATTCTTGACCCAGTATGAATTATATATAAAAATTCTCGGGAGATAGGTCACAATAACACTTTGTTTTAACTATTCGTCTTTACGTACGTTTCGGTCTCACGACCATCATCAGAAGACTCACTATGTCAAAAAAGGGGGTTTATTAAAACTAATTATAAAACAAGCGTCCAAATCGCACAATTTAACTTCAATTAAAAGAGCCCACGCCGTCGAAACGAACAGAACCACGAATAATCGAAATTGTATCGTCAGAATTAATGTATAAAAAATTATTTTTTGTAGTAAGAATCCGCTATTCAGTAATATAATTAAAATATATGAGTGCATATTGATTGGTATTCTCACAACAAATGAGAAGAACGAAGTTATTTGTCAAGTATCTACTTTCGAAACCAGATGTGTAGGATTTATGACATGGCACTTAAGAAAGGTTTCAGACCTGTACTGGGAAATAACATTACGAATTCTTCCTAAAAACATTTTCTACACTTATAAAGACGTATGTAAGAATTTGCAAGAGATTATTTAATCAAATTAGTATAAATATGACTTAGATTTTGTGTGTCTACCCTATGATTTACAGATTTCGGGTCCCGTTTTATGTGAATCATCTCCAGGATAGATCTTTTATAATAATTGGTTTCCTTAGTTAAGATATTAACATTTTTGTAATCAAATTGATGGTTATAATCAAAGCAATGCTTAGCAAGGGCGGTGGAATTTTCTAAGTTGTTATTTCTTGTGCTATATTTATGGCCGTACATTCTTTTTTGTAAATATTGTTTAGAGATTCCAGTATAGGTTCCATCACAATCTAAACAATTCAATTTATACACTGTGTGGGTTTGTTTATCTTTGGGTATTAAAGGTTTTAGATTTGAGAAATATTTTCCAACACAGTTAGTAGGTTTATGCGCAACATTTATATCGTACTTTTTCAAACATTTTTTGATTTTCTCTGAGGTCTCCGGAATGTAAGGTAGAGTTATAAAATTGTCTGTATTACCTTTTATGTTATTTTTATTAGACGAACCATTATAGATTTTGTTTATTCTTTCTTTAATGATAGGATTGAAAAAAGTTTTTGGGTAGCCATTCAATTCTAGTGTAGTACGAACAATTTTTAAATTTTTGGGGCGGTCATCTGCGTGGGACAATTTTATCGCGCGATCTGTAAGGCTGTTTATGACACTTTTTTTATAACAAGCTGGTGCAACGGAATTGAAGTGAAGATAACGTTGAGACCATACTTCTTTAGTAAACCAAGAGGTTTTTATTTTTCCATCAGCATCATGCCTAATGTTCATATCTAGGAAATTTATGTTATTGTTTAATTCTATTTCACAAGTGAATTGAAGTTTACAGTGAAAATTGTTAAATTTATCAATTACATATTGAATTTTATCGTTGGGAACACACATAAGGCAATCGTCTACATACCGTTTAAAGAATACAGGCCGAAAATCTAATGAACTCATAACAGATTCCTCTAGGCACTCCATAACGAGGTTAGCAATGGTAGCTGAAATAGGAGATCCCATTGCTGTGCCGAATATTTGTCCAAAAAATTGCTCACCATACTGAAAGTATGTGCATTCTAAACAAAATTTTACAGCATTTATAAATTCCGATTGATCTAGAGGTGTGTGGTTTTTAATCTCTGCCCAACGTTTTTTGATGCTATTCAATGCCAAAACAACAGGTATATTTGTAAATAAAGAAACAACGTCCAAGGAAATCAGTTGATGGTTTACGGGTACGGATTGATTTTTTATAAATTCATTAAAGTGCCATGAATCTTTTACATAGAATTCATTTTTTCCTATTATATTATTGATAGATTTTGATAGAAATTTTGATAAATTGTAAGTGGGCGCTCCAATATTACTAACAATGGGTCTTAGAGGTATATCATTTTTATGCAGTTTGGGAAGCCCATAGATATAAGGTGCTAGCCCATTATGGCAAATTAATTTATTTTTTAATTCAATAGGGATTATCTTATTCTTATGCCATTTATTTATCAATTTATTCATGTTGTTTTGTACTGATAAAGTAGGATCAGATTTTAATTTTTTATAAGTTGTTTCATCATTTAAAAGGTTTCCTATTTTGTTTTCATAGTCATTTCTATGCATTATGACGGTTTTATTACATTTATCCGCGTTCAAAACTAATATTTGAGGGTTAGCATCTAAGAAATCTTTTGTTATTTTTGTATGATAGTTAAAACGATTCTTTGCAATCCCTACTTCTGCCTTCTGTTTGTTCTTTTTGTTTGTCAAGATGTTGCAAACTTTGTTTCTAATTTCGTTTTTCTCTTCTACATTTTTATTCCTAATTCCGCATTCTAAATTTGCAATAATATTATCGATAGGCAGTTTATTATTGTTATTAGGCAATGCAAATTTCGGACCTAAACTTAACGTGTGCTGCACCTCATCCGGAATTTTTATGTCAGTTAGATTTTTCAACCATTGTTCATTGATATTCTTTTTTTCATATGTTACGTCTTTCATTAAATTATTTATCTTTTTAGATTGAATGGCTTTGATTTTGTTGAAATTTTTTTCGAAATTGTTATGCTGAATTTGAAAAAATTGCGATATAAAGTTGCTATCAAAATTTTTATGACAGGTTTGTTTAACCAGTTTGATTTTGTTTTCAACCTCAGCTACAATTGCACATGCTTCTTTAATGCACAGGTTCAAACAGTTTTTATGAAAAGAATTTAATAATTTTGCGTACGCCTTCTTATTTAGCACCTTGCTAAACATATTCTCCTTTGATTTAGATATTATGAAATTTGGATAAACTTGCAAATTCCTACATCTTACCAGAAATATTCTACGATTCTTCTCTCTTGCTAGTATCTTCATTAACTTTCCGTATTCCTTCAAAACTTTAGGATAGGTGGTTGTTCCTTCCATATTAAGGCTTATATCCCAGCCGAAATAATAATAAGATTCTTGACCCAGTATGAATTATATATAAAAATTCTCGGGAAATAGGTCACAATAACACTTTGTTTTAACTATTCGTCTTTACGTACGTTTCGGTCTCACGACCATCATCAGAAGACTCACTATGTCAAAAAAGGGGGTTTATTAAAACTAATTATAAAACAAGCGTCCAAATCGCACAATTTAACTTCAATTAAAAGAGCCCACGCCGTCGAAACGAACAGAACCACGAATAATCGAAATTGTATCGTCAGAATTAATGTATAAAAAATTATTTTTTGTAGTAAGAATCCGCTATTCAGTAATATAATTAAAATAAAATACTAATCAATATGCACTCATATATTTTAATTATATTACTGAATAGCGGATTCTTACTACAAAAAATAATTTTTTATACATTAATTCTGACGATACAATTTCGATTATTCGTGGTTCTGTTCGTTTCGACGGCGTGGGCTCTTTTAATTGAAGTTAAATTGTGCGATTTGGACGCTTGTTTTATAATTAGTTTTAATAAACCCCCTTTTTTGACATAGTGAGTCTTCTGATGATGGTCGTGAGACCGAAACGTACGTAAAGACGAATAGTTAAAACAAAGTGTTATTGTGACCTATTTCCCGAGAATTTTTATATATAATTCATACTGGGTCAAGAATCTTATTATTATTTCGGCTGGGATATAAGCCTTAATATGGAAGGAACAACCACCTATCCTAAAGTTTTGAAGGAATACGGAAAGTTAATGAAGATACTAGCAAGAGAGAAGAATCGTAGAATATTTCTGGTAAGATGTAGGAATTTGCAAGTTTATCCAAATTTCATAATATCTAAATCAAAGGAGAATATGTTTAGCAAGGTGCTAAATAAGAAGGCGTACGCAAAATTATTAAATTCTTTTCATAAAAACTGTTTGAACCTGTGCATTAAAGAAGCATGTGCAATTGTAGCTGAGGTTGAAAACAAAATCAAACTGGTTAAACAAACCTGTCATAAAAATTTTGATAGCAACTTTATATCGCAATTTTTTCAAATTCAGCATAACAATTTCGAAAAAAATTTCAACAAAATCAAAGCCATTCAATCTAAAAAGATAAATAATTTAATGAAAGACGTAACATATGAAAAAAAGAATATCAATGAACAATGGTTGAAAAATCTAACTGACATAAAAATTCCGGATGAGGTGCAGCACACGTTAAGTTTAGGTCCGAAATTTGCATTGCCTAATAACAATAATAAACTGCCTATCGATAATATTATTGCAAATTTAGAATGCGGAATTAGGAATAAAAATGTAGAAGAGAAAAACGAAATTAGAAACAAAGTTTGCAACATCTTGACAAACAAAAAGAACAAACAGAAGGCAGAAGTAGGGATTGCAAAGAATCGTTTTAACTATCATACAAAAATAACAAAAGATTTCTTAGATGCTAACCCTCAAATATTAGTTTTGAACGCGGATAAATGTAATAAAACCGTCATAATGCATAGAAATGACTATGAAAACAAAATAGGAAACCTTTTAAATGATGAAACAACTTATAAAAAATTAAAATCTGATCCTACTTTATCAGTACAAAACAACATGAATAAATTGATAAATAAATGGCATAAGAATAAGATAATCCCTATTGAATTAAAAAATAAATTAATTTGCCATAATGGGCTAGCACCTTATATCTATGGGCTTCCCAAACTGCATAAAAATGATATACCTCTAAGACCCATTGTTAGTAATATTGGAGCGCCCACTTACAATTTATCAAAATTTCTATCAAAATCTATCAATAATATAATAGGAAAAAATGAATTCTATGTAAAAGATTCATGGCACTTTAATGAATTTATAAAAAATCAATCCGTACCCGTAAACCATCAACTGATTTCCTTGGACGTTGTTTCTTTATTTACAAATATACCTGTTGTTTTGGCATTGAATAGCATCAAAAAACGTTGGGCAGAGATTAAAAACCACACACCTCTAGATCAATCGGAATTTATAAATGCTGTAAAATTTTGTTTAGAATGCACATACTTTCAGTATGGTGAGCAATTTTTTGGACAAATATTCGGCACAGCAATGGGATCTCCTATTTCAGCTACCATTGCTAACCTCGTTATGGAGTGCCTAGAGGAATCTGTTATGAGTTCATTAGATTTTCGGCCTGTATTCTTTAAACGGTATGTAGACGATTGCCTTATGTGTGTTCCCAACGATAAAATTCAATATGTAATTGATAAATTTAACAATTTTCACTGTAAACTTCAATTCACTTGTGAAATAGAATTAAACAATAACATAAATTTCCTAGATATGAACATTAGGCATGATGCTGATGGAAAAATAAAAACCTCTTGGTTTACTAAAGAAGTATGGTCTCAACGTTATCTTCACTTCAATTCCGTTGCACCAGCTTGTTATAAAAAAAGTGTCATAAACAGCCTTACAGATCGCGCGATAAAATTGTCCCACGCAGATGACCGCCCCAAAAATTTAAAAATTGTTCGTACTACACTAGAATTGAATGGCTACCCAAAAACTTTTTTCAATCCTATCATTAAAGAAAGAATAAACAAAATCTATAATGGTTCGTCTAATAAAAATAACATAAAAGGTAATACAGACAATTTTATAACTCTACCTTACATTCCGGAGACCTCAGAGAAAATCAAAAAATGTTTGAAAAAGTACGATATAAATGTTGCGCATAAACCTACTAACTGTGTTGGAAAATATTTCTCAAATCTAAAACCTTTAATACCCAAAGATAAACAAACCCACACAGTGTATAAATTGAATTGTTTAGATTGTGATGGAACCTATACTGGAATCTCTAAACAATATTTACAAAAAAGAATGTACGGCCATAAATATAGCACAAGAAATAACAACTTAGAAAATTCCACCGCCCTTGCTAAGCATTGCTTTGATTATAACCATCAATTTGATTACAAAAATGTTAATATCTTAACTAAGGAAACCAATTATTATAAAAGATCTATCCTGGAGATGATTCACATAAAACGGGACCCGAAATCTGTAAATCATAGGGTAGACACACAAAATCTAAGTCATATTTATACTAATTTGATTAAATAATCTCTTGCAAATTCTTACATACGTCTTTATAAGTGTAGAAAATGTTTTTAGGAAGAATTCGTAATGTTATTTCCCAGTACAGGTCTGAAACCTTTCTTAAGTGCCATGTCATAAATCCTACACATCTGGTTTCGAAAGTAGATACTTGACAAATAACTTCGTTCTTCTCATTTGTTGTGAGAATACCAATCAATATGCACTCATATATTTTAATTATATTACTGAATAGCGGATTCTTACTACAAAAAATAATTTTTTATACATTAATTCTGACGATACAATTTCGATTATTCGTGGTTCTGTTCGTTTCGACGGCGTGGGCTCTTTTAATTGAAGTTAAATTGTGCGATTTGGACGCTTGTTTTATAATTAGTTTTAATAAACCCCCTTTTTTGACATAGTGAGTCTTCTGATGATGGTCGTGAGACCGAAACGTACGTAAAGACGAATAGTTAAAACAAAGTGTTATTGTGACCTATTTCCCGAGAATTTTTATATATAATTTAAGTTAATGAGTCACAAAGAGATTAACAAAGAGTTGTTTGGCGATAAAATTCGTCCGAATCATTGGGTCATTACAGATTAAATTCAGTCACATATGTATAGCACCATCTGATTATTTGCCTATTAGATCATTACAGCAACTAGGACATGAAAATGCAGACAAATATAATGAAGAATGTGAAATAATCATTAATGAATTTGGAATTGTGTGCGGCCACTTTATCAGTTCAGACTGAAAATGTATGTTTCTTATACAAGGAAATTGGAAACGTTGAATCAATTATTGGATGAAAGCGGCATCCTATGTTGTGGAGGTAGATTGAAAAACGCTGATGTTGGTTATGATAGGCTAGTCTCCATTCATTCAGATGATAAGCATGTATTGACGGAACTAATTGTTAGACACACGCATATAAAAAATTTGCCTGCTGGAGCCAAATGCAATATTATATTTCGTTAGACAAACCTTTTGGCCTTTGCGTGGTAAATCAGTTGTGGAATATATTTTGCTAAAATCCTTAATTTGTTTGAGAAAATCCTATAAGTATAACACCAAAGATGAGTGACGTACCTGCAAATAGGGTTATCGCATCTAGACCTCCCTCAAGGACTGGTATTGATTATATTGGTCCATTTTCTATGAAAAATAGTATTGTTAACAATAGAAAAGCTATGAAAGAGTATATTTGTGTATTTGTGTATCCTGCAACGGAGCCAGTGATTTACAAGTCACAGATGAATATCTTCTGATCTATATACTGTAACTGTAACTGTAATACTACAAATTTTTTGAGTACAAATAATGAACTTGGGCAATGTGTTGAAAAAATGTTGAATAATTTCTAAGTGGATCAAATTTTTTGTGATTTCCTAATAACAAACTCTATGAAATGGCATTTCTCACCTCCACGTAGTCCACATTTTGGTGGATTGTGGGAGGCTGCGGTGAATTCATTCAAATTCCATTTCAAAAGGGTAATGCAATTTTGTCATTGGAGAATGTTCATACCATTTGTGTACAAATTGAATCTGTTTTGAATTCAAGACCACTTTGTCCTCTTTCCGATAATACTTATGACTTGAACTGAAGCTGCCTTTCTGATTATTTCTTCTTGGTTCGTTATTTGGAAAGAAGATGACCTGAGTCGGGGTGTCAAACCTCGAAGAATTTCAGCTCACTATAGTTACTTGTACTACCACCCTAGATCGGACGGTCTGGAGAGTTATTGTAGTTGCAGTTTTACTAATTTAACCCACCTACTTGAGTAGTAATTGGTCCATTCAAGATCACAATCAATTTTTGACAACTTAGACAAATCTATTACCTGTAAATAAATAGGTTCTATATATCGTAACAATATAACAATTATGTTGTTTATCAGTTTTATTTGTTCTAGATAACATTACGTTTTCCCAAGATTTTGAAATCGAGAAATTCATGAAAAACGGCGAAGATTTCTTGAGACCCAAAGGTTCGAAAGGGGTGTACAAGTTTGATAATCTTTTCGATGGGGATGAAAGGCTGGGGGCCAATATAAATAAGGTGTTGAATGAAAATTGGAGAGCAATATTCGATGAACTAGTTCCAGGATACTTAGAAGGAATTGGCATTGCAGACATGAATATAGCAAGAAAAGTTTTCTCGAAAGTTCCCCTCTCTGAACTATTTTTACCTGGGAAGTAATCTAATCTTTTATTTATCAACTTTTCCATCTTTCAGATTTAATCTTAACGTGGTTCTAAGGAGTGAAAAATATTCAAGAAAATATAAATATATAAGTAGAGAAGCTGGTTCAAGGTCATTCCATTTTTGTGAAAAGATTTTGAAGAGGAATGGAGTTGGAGGGGGGGGGGCATGGGATGGGAGAGATGGGCGGGTAGAGATGGAGGTGTTGAAAGATGTGGTTGACTGTCTCAACTTATTGTCAGTTTTTCGAATTGATTACAAAAATTGCAAATACACCATTCAAGATATTTGCATAACACATCAACGTGGTCAATAATTTGAGGAAATGAGCTATTTTACAGTCCAAATAGGTTGTATGATACATTATTGAAATTCTGAGTGTCATTCGATTTCTTCTAATTTCAAGGAGCACGTGTGTCTGATTGCATGCGACTGTTTCGTCATATAGAGATAGGAAATGGGGAAATTTGGCCCGTGCAAATAGTCTGTAATGAATTGCAAATTCATTTCAACAATACCGTATTTATTTTGAGATTCACTATTATTTTGTTTCTGTGAGCAAGATGTGTTTAGTCCTGCGTGAAATGAGAAGGTAGCACATCACCTTCACTGTTGGCTGAAGCAAGCTTTCACTTCACCGGACGCAGTGGGACATCTACTCACGTATAGTTACACAATGTCATCCACATGTAACATATACCATTCATTTGCAAATTTCCCTCCGTTAGTCTGCAAATATAAGTACTTGTGGAGGCCTAAACTTGCAGCCTAGTATGTTGATGTGTCAGGAAATCATTAGTCAACATAAACATAAAGTCATGTGAGTCTTTAAAAACACTCAGTTATGTGGACTATGTTGTCAGCATAGCAGGATAGTAAGCCAATAACTTGCGACACAATATTTTGCCCAGACTGAGAAATATTTTTTTTATAATCTTTCTGTTATTTGGCACAACAACAACAGTCACATTCGGGCACATCGCTCTAAAGTGTTACGACCAGTGCCCCCTCCCCTCGAATGAAATGAAGAACGTCAGTTTCAATGATGAAGTAATAATTTACGAAACTCCCAATATTGATAGAAAATACCAATGTCGCAAATATACAATCAATCGAGCACACTTTCCACAATATATTCAAGACTGCTCCAAGGATTCATAAATTATTACGGCAAAATTTGAGATATTCAAATCTGAGTCTAAATAGCTTCTGTATAGCTGCAGGGTTAAATAAAAAAAATTTTGAAATGTATTTTGTTGTTTTATTCAAATATAATATGATATGAAATAACCAAATAACTATATCACTTTTGATTAGATTGTCTTTGCATATTCAAGAATTATGTGTGGCATTGAATCCCAACCATTCGACAAATACATCATTTTTCTCACGCTTCAGGACTTTCGCATCTAGGAAAATATCAGGATATCTGACACTTTGGAGTTCCATTCCGTAGAAGCCTTCTTGAACGCTTACGCTATTTGATCTTGTAGCAAGTATGTTGTTGAAAAATCTTGACTTACGGATGGATTCCGCGTCACAATAGTACGACTTGATGCTGACGTTCCACCAATCATTACAGGTGGCATCTTCAGGGCAGGCTTGAATCCTGAACTGAAACTGATTCTACTGATTTCTGTAGCGATATTTATTGTAGGAAAAAATCCTCCACGCTACACAGTTCACAGCCTTTATTCTGATGGTTAACTCCGTTCTGACACCTGTGCCTGCCGTTGTGTGATTATGTGCGAAGTGGAATGTTCGAAGATGAGTTTCGAAATAGTCCAGTCATTTAAGAAATTTTTAAGTCCGAATTTCCGCGCCGTCTAATTTTGGTCTATTCTTATGTATTTTGACACGCTTAACACGATGGTGTAGATTAAGTTCAAATTAACCCTGCACTCGAAAAACTAAGGCCATTTTTTGGACCCGAAAATGGCAATTTTTGATTTTTTGCGTTTTGGGACAAAACTATGGGTTTTATGAAAAAATGTTTCGAACAAAAGTTGGAAAAGCTAATACGCAACTTTCAATTTCAGTCTCAAGTCGATTCGAGGTTGTGGGCACAAGATTTTTTGTGTTTTTTGGCACATTGAAAAATTGAGAATATGTCGAAGAGTTTTTGTTTTTTCATATTCTGTTTTGGTAAAAAGATAGTATTTTCATTCTCCTTTTATCTGATTTTTGGTATTTTGACCTATCTCATTTTTTCGAGTCACAATCGGCCATTTTGAAAAATCCGTATTTCGCGAATTTCAAACGGAATACTAATGTTATCAATCTAAAGTCAAAATTATTCGGAAGATTTCATTATTCTGCATATAATATCCAAAATTCAATCATTTTGCTCCGAAGATAAAACTTCAGCGCCGTTTTGAAAATTTTGGACCAACGATAAATCCAAAGTTTTTGAGGTTAGAAATTGTTTACGAAACCCAAATTCTAAGTCCTATTAGAGGTTTTGATAGTGAGTATTTTAAGTCTAAGCAGATCGATTTGAGTAGAAATGGAGCTATCCTAATAAATGTGTTTGGGCCTCTAAAGGGCCAAATTTTGGGCCTATAGACAAAAACCTTGAATCAAATTACAGAGAAATACTTCGGCTATCTGAGTTTGGAACAGCGTACGGAGATTCGTTCACAATCCCAAGTTATAACGAATTTCATCATAAAAATTTAGCGCGGAATTTCATGTAGCGGCAATAAGCGAGGGTCGGTACAATAGATTCCGCGCGCGAAATTATAGTTTATAAATATTTCAACATGCACCTGAATGCTTATAATCGTTTTGTGTGAATGTGTGAGTGTATGTAGACGGGTGAACGTGCATGTGTGACCGTGGCATGATGTTTTTATAGGGTGTTACATAACAAATTTCAATATTAAACAACATTTCTTTACATTTCATATTTATTGAAAAATTATCTATTTGTCTGATTATTTACAAATAGGACACGTTTCATATTTTTTCCATTATTCAGAACATAATATGATATTATAGTATAATTTAATCTAATAACTATCATAAGTAACATACATAATATTGCTTATCGGGAAAAATAAAATGGCAATAAATGCAAGTGTACAGATTCACATTATAGATACGTCTAAAACCCATTATTTTATACAATAAACACATTTACTTTTTTCTCAATCTTTTTTTACTAGGAATTTCTGTAATTTCGCTATCAGTCGTACAGTCTGAAGTGCACGACGTATCGATGATGTTATCAATGACACTTGCAAACTAACAAACTCAGATGATGAAGCGGATGACGATGATCCGTATATCAATAATGATCATATCACATCTTTAACAATATATGATGACAGTGATAACGAAGATAACATCATAGATACGTCGTGCACTTCAGACTGTACGAATGATAGCGAAATTACAGGAATTCCTGGTAAAAAAAGATTGAGAAAAAAGTAAATGTGTTTATTGTATAAAATAATGGGTATTAGACGTATCTATAATGTGAATCTGTACACTTGCATTTATTGCCATTTTATTTTTCCCGATAAGCAATATTATGTATGTTATTTATGATAGTTATTAGATTAAATTATATTATAATATTATATTATGCTAAATTCCGCGCTAAATTTTTATGATGAAATTCGTTATAACTTGGGATTGTGAACGAATCTCCGTACGCTGTTCCAAACTCAGATAGCCGAAGAGGCCCAAACACATTTATTAGGATAGCTCCATTTCTACTCAACTCAAATCGATCTGCTTAGACTTAAAATACTCACTATCAAAACATCTAATAGAACCTATAATTTGGGTTTCGTAAACAATTTCTAACCTCAAAAACTTTGAATTTTTCGTTGGTCCAAAATTTTCAAAATGGCGCTATTATATGCAGAATGATGAAATCTTCCGAATAATTTTGGTTTTAGATTAATAACATTAGTATTCCGTTTTAAATTCGCGAAATACGGATTTTTCAAAATGGCCGATTGTGACTCGAAAAAATGAGATAGGTCAAAATACCAAAAATCAGATAAAAGAAGAATAAAAATACTAACTTTTTACCAAAACAGAATATGAAAAAACAAAAACTCTTTGACATATACTCAATTTTTCAATGTGCCAAAAAACACACTAAATGGGCCCTATCTTGGGCCCACAACCTCGAATTGACTGAACCTAGAAGTTGCATATTAGCTTTTCCAACAACTTTTATCCAGAACATTTTTTCATAAAACCCATAGTTTTGTCCCAAAACGCAAAAAAACGAAAAATTGCCATTTACGGGTCCAAAAAATGGCCATAGTTTTTCGAGCACAGGGTTAATTCAAATTTAATCTACACCATCGTGTTCAGCGTGTCAAGATACATAAGAATAGACCAAAATTAGACCGCGCGGAAATTCGGACAAAAGTCGTCGATTTTCATCCTTAAATGCCTGGAATAATATGTTCCCAACATTTGGAAACCCATCCTCGAAAATTCGACTTCGCACATGAACACACAACAAGGTTATATCCTGAATCACGGTTTAGATTATTTGGATGTTTTAGGATTTCTATCGCTTCAAAGATTTTTCGTTGATAGAAGTTAGCAGCTCGGACTAGGATTTTAGTATTTTCTGAAAGGATTTGATGATTAGTGTCAAACTTGTGTTCCGCAAGTGCAGATCTACTGGTGTGACGAAGCCTTGTACAGCGCGCATGCTCTTTCATACGAGTAGCTACTGTACGACCTGTTTCACCAATGTATTATTATGTTTTTACTAGTGATAATGCAAACATTATTTTTTGTGAGGGGACCTCATTTAGGATGAATGAACAACCAGAAAATTGGTATGTTATATACTAAGTATCTAAGTATCTTTATAATATTTCAATACAATCTTTCCAGTCCTATACCTTTATGTTCTACTTGAACATAATATTTCAAATTGCGAAGCACACTATTGATAAGCAAAGAAAAGTAATCAAATAGGTATGTGACTAAAAGGAATCATAGAATGAATGCAACGGTTAAAAATCTCAACAATGTATTCAAACATGTGAAGGACAGGCAGAACATTTCAGAAAAATGTTTACTTTTATTCTCGAAGAATTTGTATTTTTGACAATAACTGTACCCAATATTATATGATGTTAGTCTGTTGGTAAAATTTAGGTTTAAAATTAAGGTGAACGATAGCATTAATGCTGTGAACTAAACCCTGTTCATATCACTTTTATTACCGTAATATTTTGTTAATGTTTATTATTATAACACCAAAAGGTAATCTAGCGATTTGATATCTGCGACTAGCCACAATACCAGAAGTTCACCACTGAATAACAACTGTTCATTTATATAATTTCCAGTTCTTCTTATTCATATTCAGCATCTTGAGGCACAATCAGATTCAATCTCTGGCTGGGAAAAATCCAGGTTTGGGTTATACGGTAGCAGAATTAGATTAATAATTTTAATAACTGAGATACTTTATTTTCGAACCACTCCAAGAAATAGCTATATTATTTCTGTCTAATTATAAGAGCATTTTGATGTTTATAGATATATTCCTTCCATAGCTTACTTAAATTTCAATAATGTGTATATGCTACTTGTTTATAATTAAATCTTCACGGCTTTATGAAAGATGTAGTTTCATTTATTGGATCATGTATGGTAATGCTTCTGTAGTTGAATATATGTATTATTTAATAATTGAAGCTCCTAATAACTAAATATGTCATTTAATATGGGGTACCGTAATTTCAGTTTTCCATTGATGAAATAAGAAACAAGTTTCATATGGGTGCTTCATGGAAATATGATTAAATTCAAAATCAACGATATTTAATACTATATCTTGAATGTAATTTTGTACATAATACTATCATGTATTGTTGCTGAATCATAAAAACCGATCAAAATGGATTATAACTTGATAATTTATGAAATTCGTAAAGTGCTCCTTTTAAATCAATGTAAATAATGCACGTTCTTGCCCCTTGTCACGTGGGCAGAATGATCTTCATCTCTGTCTAATACCAGGCTGGAATAGGTCTTATGTCTCTCTTACTTGTTGGAGTCATCGATTGAACAGCGGTTCCTATACCATGCGCTATCCATGTATGTATATTTAATATCTATGACTGAGAGTATAGCCTAACCCACGGTCGTCCGTGGCCACGGTCGTATAGACAGGTCTGGAAATTCGAGGCTGTTTCCTATCTGAGCAGTGAGTCGCTTACGCGTCCATGTGCGCGTAGTACCAAAAGTCGTCACGTAGGGATGTACGACCGTGTGCGTTACGTAAGAGTATCATCTTGATCTCTGTGAAAGTATTCTGTGACATTTGACAGTTAACTTGTAAACAGAAGGAATACCTGCGTTTTGAGCAAAAATGAAACCGTGCATTGTGCCGAAATGCAAAACGGGGTACAAAAGTGCAAAACAAAAAACTTCTGTTTTTAAAGTGCCGAAAAATGCAGAAATGCGAAAAAAGTGGATGCCTGCGATTCCGGGAAGAAATCGTTTCAACTCGTTATAAGGAACATTTTGCCCATATAAAGAAAAATAATAGTGAAAAATAAGCGATAGCCCAACATATTTTAAATACAGGTCACACTATTTCCAAAGAAAGTTTATCACATTTAAAACACAGTACAGACAAATTTCTAGGTAATTTAGAAGGGATGGAAATGTATAAACAAAAAAGCAATTTACTAAATTTCGATTTATCTCCAGCTGACGGTAACCCTTTGTTTACATTATTATCCCCAAATAGTATTTAAATAGGCACATTTTGATTTATAATTTAGTTTACTCTGATGATGGCTACTTGGTAGTCGAAAGGTCCTCAGTACTTTACCAGTATTTTTAGTGGATAAGGGTGATTATTTCTTATTTATAGTGTTATAATATATCCACAGTGTGAACTCTTTTATAGTTTATTAGTATACATGTATTTTGATTGTTATCCTAATTTAATTAAAAAAATGTTTATATGCGATCAATTATTTTCATACATTTCCTTTTTAAATTACTACCAAAAAAAGCCTTAGATAATAAGTACACACTCCAGAAAGAAATCGTTTTAACGAGGTCTTTTATGTGTACGAAAAAGGGGAAGTTATTTTTAAGGTGAGTAATACATTTTGACAAGAGTAACAGTTCTATTCCTCTCTCAAATCAGAATAATAAATACAAGAACACATTTAATTGATAATTATTTAAATAATTTATAAAAATATAAGAATCTACACATCAGTTTGGTTGAATTTTATTTAAAATTCACTAGTGGCAATGAGAACAAGTTGTAAATTAAAAAAATGCAGTGATCCAAAATACCTATGAAATAACAAATATATATATATTACAAATCAACACCACAATGTAGTGTTCATTTGTAACATAATGGATTTCCATTCCAACAAGTAAAGATCCTTTACAATCTAAAAAAAAATATATAGTAATAGAGGAAAAACATTGACAAATTACATAGATTCTTACTACTTCTAATTAAAAATTATAAAATTACTGTTTTGCTTTCAAATTAACAAGTGTTTGTTTTTTTATCTCTAAATCTAAGAGCAGGGCATCCCTCATGAGGTTCAAGCTGCCATTTCACATCATTTTGACCTTTTTTTTAATTCCATGTCTGCAATGGCCAATCTTTTGTCCAGGAGGGAATCATATTTCTCTGCGATTGTCGAGGATGTCAATTCCCGAGAAACTAAAGGTCTTCTCCTACTGGAAGTTGCATTTGCCAAGATAGTTGGATTTCGAGTTCTCAACATGCTGCTCTTGAATTCGCTCAGTCCCCAGCCTAATGTTGGTTGATTCTGTCATAAAAAATATTATGTTTCTACAATATATTTATGTTTCCCAAAATATCTTACCATATCAGTAGTTTTGATTTCATCGTTAGAATTACCAGGTTCGTCACAATTATCAGGTTCCATTGGCACATTGATTGAATCCTGTGAATAATAGATTTTTAATGAAGAGAATAAATTAAGCTACAACTTTCCGCACATCCATGTTTCTGTTGCTGTAAAATTTTTCAAGTGAATGCACCTCTCTATACCTCCATTCTGAACATGGAGAATTGAATTCATTGGCTACAGCTTTCCAGGCCTTGTTCTTCTCATCAACACTGACACCGTCAGTTTTCTTGCATTCAATAATGTGCTTATATTTATGCACAAGGCTTAAAAGCAGTTGCTTCTCAGTTTCATAAAAATTAGGGATACGGGTCTTCGTTACAATAGTTCTCTACGAAAATAACAGTTTTCAGTAGAATTCACTACGATAATTGTGTATTATATTACCTTATTACTTTCCATTTCAACGGTGCAAATGGGCATTAGTAACACTGCTTGTGATTCCGGGAGGAAATCGTTGTACCCATAGCTAACTCTACTACCGTACTAATTAGTAGAGTTATCTATGGTTTTACATCCCTCGTGATCCAAGCGCTAGCTAGTGGCTGAGCGAGGGACTACGACCGTGGGGACCCGTAAGCGACTCAACTCAACCATAGAGTTTCCGGACCTGTGTATACGACCGTGTCCGTGGCCTAACCCACGGTCGTACATGCAGGTCTGGGAACTCTATGTTTGACATGAGTCTCTTACATGTCGCCAAACTCGTAGTCCCCCGCTCAGCCACCAGCTAGCGCTTGGATCGAAGTATGGCAACAATCACATTATTAAGTAAAATAATTTTTCTCGTAACGCAATATTTACTATTCTGATTTGAGAGAGGAATAGAACTGTTACTCTTGTCAAAATGTATTCTATTCTGATTTGAGAGAGGAATAGAACTGTTACTCTTGTAAAAATGTATTACTCACCTTAAAAATAACTTTCCTTTGTTCGTGAAAAATCTTTTCTTCCGAATGGATTCCGCGTCACAATAGCTCGACTTGATGCCCACGTTTCGCTAACCATTACAGGTGGCATCTTCAGCGCAGGCTTGAGGCTTGAACTGAAACTGAATTCCGTTTTTAGCTGTCCGCGGAAGTCTACTATCCAAGAGTTCCCTTTTTTCGTTAAGCATGCTCCCACACATAGAAGATCTCGTTAAAACGATTTCTATCCGAAATCGCAAGCATCCACTTTTTTCACATTTCCGCATCTTTCGGCACTTTAAAAACAGAAGTTTCTTGCTTTACACTTTTGTACCCCGCTTCACATTTCGGCACAATGCACGGTTTCGTAATTTTTATCTAAAAACGCCGGTATTCCTTGTGTTTACAACTCAACAATGACAGCTGCCAGAGAACACGGTCGTATAAGTGCCAGAGAATATTCCTCGACTCATGCGCCACCCTTTTGGTACTATGCAACAGATGACGCTTAGCGGACTCACTTCTCACATAGGAAACAGCCTCGAGTTCCCAGACCTGTATATACAACCGTGGCCTAACCTAAAAGACCTCAGGCCGCAGTTCTATTTAGTCCGTATCACGCAATCAGTAACGTGCGTGTGCGCAGATTATATGGGACAAATCTAATTAATTTTCCGATAGAGCCGTAAATATAATTCAGCGGTACAATCGGTCGCTTATTCAGAGAATTGTATCTCTGGTATTGTTGTGAGATGAAAGGAGCAAAAGAGCAGAAGAGACGTTTCACTGCACTAGTACATTTACATTAATTAGATTCGAAGTTACGGTACGCTGTAAAGACAGACTTGTACACTTCGATTATATTAGAGTATAATAATCTGAGCTTGTACCCAAGCCATTAGGCTAAGATCTGTGTGAAGTGAGCCTCTGTTAAACCCAGCCTCACTTCGACTTGGCAACACTGCGCGCTTCTAACTTAAAGCTTCTCACACATATTTTACATGAATATGAAATGTAATACTGACTTCATTATAGGACATATCACTCTCTAATTTAGATAGCATACTTAGAAAAAATAAAAACTGAGACTCCTCATGGATTTTTAAATTTTTTTCATTTTCTTTTTGCGTAAGGACCCATTCAGCCTCTCTGTGCAATGATGAAACATATAGTGTACATTCCTGATGATGTTAGCTTCAATTTGATACCATACACAATATGGCACAAACGAGATAGCATACTTAGAAAAAATAAAAACTGAGACTCCCCATGGATTTTTAATTTTTTTTTCATTTTCTTTTTGCGTAAGGACCCATTCAGCCTCTCTGTGCAATGATGAAACATATAGTGTACATTCCTGATGATGTTAGCTTCAATTTGATACCACACACAATATGGCATAAATGAGATAGCTAACTTAGAAAAAATAAAAACTGAGACTCCTCATGGATTTTTAATTTTTTTTCATTTTCTTTTTGCGTAAGGACCCATTCAGCCTCTCTGTGCAATGATGAAACATATAGTGTACATTCCTGATGATGTTAGCTTCAATTTGATACCATACACAATATGGTACAAACGAGATAGCATACTTAGAAAAAATAAAAACTGAGACTCCTCATGGATTTTTAATTTTTTTTCATTTTCTTTTTGCGTAAGGACCCATTCAGCCTCTATGTGCAATGATGAAACATATAGTGTACATTCCTGATTGATGTTAGCTTTAATTTGATACCACACACAATATGGCAAAAGCGAGATAGCATACTTATAAAAAATAAAAACTGAGACTCCTCATGGATTTTCAATTTTTTTTCGTGTTCTTTTTGCTTAAGGACCCATTCAGCCTCTCTGTGCAATGTTGAAACATATAGTGTACATTCCTGATGATGTTAGCTTCAATTTGATACCATACACAATATGGCACAAACGAGATAGCATACTTAGAAAAAATAAAAACTGAGACTCCCCATGGATTTTTAATTTTTTTTTCATTTTCTTTTTGCGTAAGGACCCATTCAGCCTCTCTGTGCAATGATGAAACATATAGTGTACATTCCTGATGATGTCAGCTTCAATTTGATACCACACACAATATGGCATAAACGAGATAGCTAACTTAGAAAAAATAAAAACTGAGACTCCTCATGGATTTTTAATTTTTTTTCATTTTCTTTTTGCGTAAGGACCCATTCAGCCTCTCTGTGCAATGATGAAACATATAGTGTACATTCCTGATGATGTTAGCTTCAATTTGATACCATACACAATATGGTACAAACGAGATAGCATACCTAGAAAAAATAAAAACTGAGACTCCTCATGGATTTTTAATTTTTTTTCATTTTCTTTTTGCGTAAGGACCCATTCAGCCTCTATGTGCAATGATGAAACATATAGTGTACATTCCTGATGATGTTAGCTTCAATTTGATACCACACACAATATGGCACAAGCGAGATAGCATACTTATAAAAAATAAAAACTGAGACTCCTCATGGATTTTCAATTTTTTTTCGTGTTCTTTTTGCTTAAGGACCCATTCAGCCTCTCTGTGTAATGTTGAAACATATAGTGTACATTCCTGATGATGTTAGCTTCAATTTGATACCATACACAATATGGCAGAAACGAGATAGCATACTTAAAAAAAATAAAAACTGAGACTCCTCATGGATTTTTAATTTTTTTTCATTTTCTTTTTGCGTAAGGACCCATTCAGCCTCTCTGTGCAATGATGAAGCTTATAGTGTACATTCCTGATGATGTTAGCTTCAATTTGATACCATACACAGTATGGCACAAACGATATAGCATACTTAGAAAGAATAAAAACTGAGACTTCTCATGGATTTTTAATTTTTTTTCATTTTCTTTTTGCGTAAGGACCCATTTAGCCTCTCTGTGCAATGATCAGCTCCTCAGTGTATAATCCCCTTGATGTTAGCTCCAATTTGATACTATACACAATATGGCACAAACGAGATAGCATACTTAGAAAAAATAAAAACTGAGACTTCTCATGGATTTTTAATTTTTTTTCATTTTCTTTTTGCGTAAAGACCCATTCAGCCTCTCTGTGCAATGATGAAACATATAGTGTACATTCCTGATGATGTTAGCTTCAATTTGATACTATACACAATACGGCACAAACGAGAAAGCACACTTAGAGAAAATAAAAACTGAGACTTTCATGGATTAAAAAAAATTTTTTGCGTAGGTTTATATTAATTTTTAAGACGGAATGAGCATCAGCGGACGGAGTCCTCACTTGAATCAGTTCACATGGCACATGGTATGTTTTCGAGTAATGACCAAACGGAAAATGCAATCCACTTGAAATTTTGGCATAAAGATTTTAATTTGGTGGTACCTTTATCAGAGCGGTCCGTCGAAATACTCGACGGTATTCTCTCTGTTTCATGCGTCGTCCGGTGCGCTAACTATCAGACCGATTGTGGACAGAAATAATATTAACCAACAGGACGTCAGGACGTTAACTGCCGGTCGCATCTGCTGGTGCGGCATCCGACCACGGTATAATATAATGGTAGTGCGTCTCGTATATTAAAAGCGTAGCCGAAGTGAGTGAACTTGCAACTCTTGCCGCCAGGATCGCTACGGAAGAATGTAAGAAGAGCTATACAGCGCACATATGGTAAATTCGCAATACACAACTGCCAACTGCCTAATTCCTTAAAGTTAGAATATCACAAATCACTGTCTGAATATTATGTACAAGTTGTTCTTGCCGTATACAAGTATAGTTTTTCATTAACAATGAATATTACTGAGATAGATAAGACCATATATTTCCATATTTATATTTGATCAATTTTCGACCAAACATCAAACTCTCAAAATCCTTATATTATACCGTGCATCCGACAAAAGGGTAGCCTGTCCCCACGGATCGTAGAGAGATTTGTACACTTACCGGAACGCCCTCTACAATGTCCGGGCGGCCGTTGAAAGAACTGGGTTTGCCAGATGTCTATGTGCTAAATCCACCTTCTTTTTTTGACGCCGACTATTTCGTGGATTTGTAGCTTACTATCATAAACGTATGGACTTTCCACTCCCAAGATAGAGCGCACGTAGACAAATGCATGCGGCATTCAAGTGAGCAGAATACGCACATCTAGAGTGAAATAATTCATGATTCGATCATTTGATTCATAGAACTAATAGTAATCGTTGACTGATTAAATCATAAAATAGTCGATTAATCAATTGTTCAATAAGTGTAATATTTCAGAAAATAACTTATTTCTCAACTTTTCGCATGGACGAAAAAATTTCGGTAAACATGCCATTGATATAAATGCCATATTTTTCCCTGACTACTTGCAAATTTCCACACCCACCCAGGAGGTATTGCAGTGTGAGAGCCGAAGTTATATTATGGAAGTCAGAGACATTTTGAAAGAACTTGTAGGTATACATATACGTTAGCATTAATGCTGGTAATATTGGGTTGACTACCTACTACTACTGGCTGAGGTCATCTCCGGCGCCGCGCCAGTTTGTCGGCTCCAGAGCTATCGGCGATTACGGGGAAGCCACCAATAACCGAACTTCGACAAGTGAGAACGAGAGGTAGAGCATTAATCTATTATTATTCAACTTTCGTGTACAGAACATCGTAATAAAATATTAATCAGTGCCTTTCTCTATTATTTTCCTAACATATATTATAACAGTCAGCTCTCACAAGGGTGCGTTACCTTTTTTTTTCGTGGGTGGTTCGCCAGGAACCCTATCATCCCACGTGTGTCGAGTGTATGAACACGAGAAATTGAAAATGACATTGATAAGTGTATCGAAAATTAATCACATTTTATTCCTGCTATTCTAAGACCGGGACAAACCACGTCGTTGAATCCTCATTGTAAAAGGCGTCCTAATGTTCTCAATCGTATTGTTTACCTAATTTATATTACCCCTAGGACAGGGATAGTCGAACCGCTTGACTCATCCCTGTAAAAGGCTTCCTACCTCCCCTCACAGCCTTACCCTTACCACACATAAAATGATTTAATTATCTGCTAAAAGCTCAATACTTTCTCGTGATCTTTATGTACATAGTCACATGAGATTTATTTGTCGTATTAAATACCATTAGTTCGATTGAAACAATCGAAATTTGTAAAAAGTGCCACAACATAATCTATATTGGTATTTTTGTAATAACTATCTCCATTTACGAGAGTATATTTGAAAATTTTTAATTCCGAAAGCCCTAACTAGGCTAATAGGCGATTGAAAATATTAATATTTGAAATCCGCTGCCGTTTCAAATAATTCCGCGTTAATTAATACATACGAATAGCTATGAAACAAAACGTTTACACATTCGGCTATGTATCATTTAATGAGAAGAAACTGCTAATATAAATTTAAACTTTAACATATTCCATGCATAAAAAACATGTGTAGCGTTCATTTAAATTCATATTATCTTGCATATTTAGTGGTAAACAAGGAATCATTATCCATCTCGTACAAATGTCGCACTGTACCCAATCGGTAGTAATATTTAATAAATCTTCGCCGCATATCAAGCATCTATTACTCATATCGCACGAAAAGTTTAATAGATTCCTCATCATAACTGATCTAAATTGTCTAGGCTCAAGACAATCGAAAATAGTGTTACCGTTCTCATATATTATGTTCATCGCAAATTGAACAACGAATACACCGCAATTATAACTATCGCTTTGCACAGGATGATCATTAACCGTGGAAATCCAGTGTGAACCTAAATGTAAACGTTTAGTGAATATTCTAAAATATTTGTTGGTTTCCGCTAACGAACTGCCCGCCGGATTAAAAAATGAAAATTTTTTAGCGTTCATATCGCATACTACCAAGCACCAATGGTTTTTGTTCTTTAAATATGGCATTAAGCACTTGCTGTACATATTACAGTTAAATTCGACACGAGATGATTTAAAATCAAATAAATTGGCAGAATCATGAGATGTTAATACACTAAACCTGTCTCTGTGATCTTCAGCAATTTTAAATAAATAAATATCTATAAGAAAATTACCCAGCCACATCTTTTTCTCATTGACATGTATCATTAATTCTTCGTAGTCCGAGATATAAATTTTATACACAGGTTGGGCGCCGGGATATACACCGACAACGTAATCTGTGCTATTATAATTTTGATAATAATTTTCGTTTTCGACTAAAGTGTTTTTATTTAAGGTAATTTCCCGCACGGCAGCAATAGTGGTATCATGTTTTTCCGATCCGTCTACGTACATATTTAACAATTTCGGTTGAAAATAGGAATGCTTGGACTTTTTCTTCTTATTCCATTGTTCCTCTGACATATTCCCATTATCATCCTTATTCCCACGTTTTCTTTTGATGGGTATCGCACATCTTACTCTTGAAATATTAAAACAACATTCTTTATGGATGCTTTCTACTACTTTCCTAATTTCCCTTGAAAATCGCGTACATCTTAAATTTCTATTTCCCAACAGAACATTATTTTTAACTTGCCCGAACCAGTTTTCCACTGGAGCATTACTATAACGCTGGGTCCGCAAAATTTTAGATTGAAGATCGTTTGTTATTATATTGGCCCAAAGAGGTAAATAAGCCAAATATTTCCTCAAGATAATATGACGCATTTCTGGGCAGTACAATGCATTTTCATCATGTTGATCATTTTCTTCTATTATAACGAATTTATCTAATAAATGTTTAAAGTGAATGTAAAATCTGCTATTCCGGTATATCGTAGATTGCGAATTCACGTCTATATCAATTTCACTTGATGTTTCAAAATTATCAGTGGCCCACTTCCTGTTATTATTCCGAATGCTATTCAAGCTATTGATTACCTCTTCACAATTATATCTGTGATTCGTGATAATAATCAACTTGACAATTTTCATGTCAAAATAGGAGTAATGAATTATCCACGTCTAAGATTACAGTAGTCAAAGTTCTTAAATCTACTTAGTTACGAACGAGTCATTGTACCTATATTATATGGTTTTATTATATGATCCTTATTTAAATGAAGACCAATTTCATGAAGTTTCAAAATATGAATTTGAATCTACGGTAGCCAAGGGCACGACAGTGAAATGTGTAGTAACGTCACACTATCGGAGTCTATAATCATCTACAGGATTTTTTTGGAAAGGGCATCGGTGTGTGCTTCCATACACTGTTGCTGCGAGTGCGCCTGAGTATACTATGAAGTATACTCATGCGCAGTCATATTATTTATTGTCGGCTTATTTATTGTACCGACAAAGTAAAAGTTATGAAAGAGATACCGCGAACCGCTGCATGTTTGTCTAATACATAATCTCACCGCTTTTACAACCTGCCTTTGTCTTAATGCGGGCATAGCTCGGTCCTTTTATTTTATCAGTTGTGAAATCAAGTGACTACTTATCTAAGATACTACCTTGGTGATTGTTTAGAGGAAGTTTTTTATTAACACTATTACCTTAATTTCGAGTTTTAGATATTAGTTATTTTTAAAATGCCGAAACAGGGTAAGATAAACGCTTTAAATATTAGCAATTTCCTTCAAAATGTCGAGGTTGATTTTTATTTCAATATAGAATTTAATGAATCGTTTCTCAATGAGTGTTGTCAAAATTTAAAAATGAAGTGTAGCAAAGGGAATATGAAGTCGTTAAAGACCTATATTTCTCGACATTCTTCAGAGATTGAGGAATTATTTTATACTGCACGGAATAGGGCTTGGGATAGTGATAATAATATACCGAACACGATAAGGAACATGTCTCAAGTCGATCTTGAATCATTTGCTGCCATAATTTCAGACCACCGAATTGATAGTTGTAAATTAAATGGTTCGTATTCAGGGATAAACTCGATTTACGCTCTAATCTGCAAACGGTTTTCAAAAACTAATTCCTTCTTAAACAGAAAACGATTCAATACCATTTGGAATCGAAATAAATTAGCTATTATGTCACTTGTAGATGTATGTGATGAAAATAATAATTCGCGACTTATTAGGGAACCAATTTATGACGAGGATTGTTTAGAAAATATAGACCGCTTAGAAATTTCTGTAAATTCGGATCTGAACTATCAGTTAGAAATTTTAGATATAGATAATAATAATAGTAGTATGTTCTTAGATGATGACTTAGATCGACACGATGAAATCAATAATTCTGAAATTAGTCCATGTGATGCAGAAGTAAATATTATAAGCACGTTGATGGGTGAATCTCCGATTAATCACGTAAATATTTTTAATAACGATATAGACGTAAGCTGCGAAGTCGATAATAATAATGATCACATAAATATTTTTGATGAGGATTTTCCAATTGTTTTTTCTGAATTTAATCATACAAAATCACATACTAAATCTATAAGCAAAATACCAGATAGTGTAACATCATTGTATCATAATACATGTATTACAAATTCAGTTTTACCATTTGGATCGATAAATTTGAATAACAAATCAATAAATCTCAAAAAACGTTTACTCGATATAACTGAAGGTTTATTTTACATGAATATTCAAGAATTGAAGGACATAACTGTCGGCAATAATCTTATAAATTATCAATTAACAATTAGAAAAATGTTTGAAACGGTCAATAATACATGCACATTGAATTTTAAGAGAACGTAAGAGAAGTGACATTTTGGGGTTGAGACACACGTTATATTGTTATTGTGCTCATGAACAGTGTAAACGTTTCAAAATTATAGTTACAGTGTTAGATTCTGAAGTGCGAGGGCACGTCATGAGTGGTAATTTAAATTTCAATCATTTAGATGGCTTAAAGAAAACGGGATATGTTAGAAATTATGAACGGTTATTACTAGGGGACAAAATGGAAGTTAGAAAACCATTTCTTATCCAAGTAAAAGATAAATTGTCCGAATCTACAATTAAACTTAACTCGGGTAATTATGGAAATATTAAATCTCACGCGGTTTATAGAAAAATTAGATCTGAGCATTTAGCGCAACTTGATTATGACGCAGATGAAACGGTGGATCTATTAAAGATGTCCTTATATGATTCTAATTACGTTTACAGATTCATAGCTCCTTTGACAGTCTACATTTTCAGCTCGGAGCAATTAGAAATTTTGAATTACGTGAAAAACGAAAATAAATTTTTAAATTTGCATTTAGATGCAACCGGTACTGTACTTCATTCTCCAGGTTTTTTAAAGAAACGCGTGTTCTATTATGCAGGGGTTACTAGAGTTCCCAATAGAAATGTTGTTTGTCCGATTTTTGAACAAGTAACTTCAAACCACGACGCCGTATCCATTGGATCCTGGCTTTATGCATTTTACGGTTTTGCGATTAAAAATAATATTAAATGGCCGATATTTTCCACTGTGGTAGTGGATTTTAGTTTTGCACTAATCAATGCGTTAATATGCAATGGAATAATTTGAAAAATGTCACTGAATATTTAAATATTTGTTATGATTATGTTTTTAATGATTGTGAAACTTTACCGTCGGTATTATTAAAAATTTGTTGTTGTCATTACATGAAAATCATAACTTCCGACATTAATAAAATTTGTGGCAATAATAAATTACAAAAAATATTCTTTAAGGAGGCGATCGCGTCGGTTTTTGATGAACAGGACATTAATAATATAATTACTTGGTTTAATAACATGATTATTATCACGAATCACAGATATAATTGTGAAGAGGTAATCAATAGCTTGAATAGCATTCGGAATAATAACAGGAAGTGGGCCACTGATAATTTTGAAACATCAAGTGAAATTGATATAGACGTGAATTCGCAATCTACGATATATCGGAATAGCAGATTTTACATTCACTTTAAACATTTATTAGATAAATTCGTTATAATAGAAGAAAATGATCAACATGATGAAAATGCATTGTACTGCCCAGAAATGCTTCATATTATCTTGAGGAAATATTTGCCTTATTTACCTCTTTGGGCCAATATAATAACAAACGATCTTCAATCTAAAATTTTGCGGACCCAGCGTTATAGTAATGCTCCAGTGGAAAACTGGTTCGGGCAAGTTAAAAATAATGTTCTGTTGGGAAATAGAAATTCAAGATGTACGCGATTTTTAAGGGAAATTAGGAAAGTAGTAGAAAGCATCCATAAAGAATGTTGCTTTAATATTTCAAGAGTAAGATGTGCGATACCCATCAGAAGAAAACGTGGGAATAAGGATGATAATGGGAATATGTCAGAGGAACAATAGAATAAGAAGAAAAAGTCCAAGCATTCCTATTTTCAACCGAAATTGTTAAATATGTACGTAGACGGATCGGAAAAACATGATACCACTATTGCTGCCGTGTGGGAAATTACCTTAAATAAAAACACTTTAGTCGAAAACGAAAATTATTATCAAAATTATAATAGCACAGATTACGTTGTCGGTGTATATCCCGGCGCCCAACCTGTATATAAAATTTATATCTCGGACTACGAAGAATTAATGATACATGTCAATGAGAAAAAGATGTGGCTGGGTAATTTTCTTATAGATATTTATTTATTTAAAATTGCTGAAGATCACAGAGACAGGTTTAGTGTATTAACATCTCATGATTCTGCCAATTTATTTGATTTTAAATCATCTCGTGTCGAATTTAACTGTAATATGTACAGCAAGTGCTTAATGCCATATTTAAAGAACAAAAACCATTGGTGCTTGGTAGTATGCGATATGAACGCTAAAAAATTTTCATTTTTTAATCCGGCGGGCAGTTCGTTAGCGGAAACCAACAAATATTTTAGAATATTCACTAAACGTTTACATTTAGGTTCAGACTGGATTTCCACGGTTAATGATCATCCTGTGCAAAGCGATAGTTATAATTGCGGTGTATTCGTTGTTCAATTTTCGATGAACATAATATATGAGAACGGTAACACTATTTTCGATTGTCTTGAGCCTAGACAATTTAGATCAGTTATGATGAGGAATCTATTAAACTTTTCGTGCGATATGAGTAATAGATGCTTGATATGCGGCGAAGATTTATTAAATATTACTACCGATTGGGTACAGTGCGACATTTGTACGAGATGGATAATGATTCCTTGTTTACCACTAAATATGCAAGATAATATGAATTTAAATGAACGCTACACATGTTTTTTATGCATGGAATATGTTAAAGTTTAAATTTATATTAGCAGTTTCTTCTCATTAAATGATACATAGCCGAATGTGTAAACGTTTTGTTTCATAGCTATTCGTATGTATTAATTAACGCGGAATTATTTGAAACGGCAGCGGATTTCAAATATTAATATTTTCAATCGCCTATTAGCCTAGTTAGGGCTTTCGGAATTAAAAATTTTCAAATATACTCTCGTAAATGGAGATAGTTATTACAAAAATACCAATATAGATTATGTTGTGGCACTTTTTACAAATTTCGATTGTTTCAATCGAACTAATGGTATTTAATACGACAAATAAATCTCATGTGACTATGTACATAAAGATCACGAGAAAGTATTGAGCTTTTAGCAGATAATTAAATCATTTTATGTGTGGTAAGGGTAAGGCTGTGAGGGGAGGTAGGAAGCCTTTTACAGGGATGAGTCAAGCGGTTCGACTATCCCTGTCCTAGGGGTAATATAAATTAGGTAAACAATACGATTGAGAACATTAGGACGCCTTTTACAATGAGGATTCAACGACGTGGTTTGTCCCGGTCTTAGAATAGCAGGAATAAAATGTGATTAATTTTCGATACACTTATCAATGTCATTTTCAATTTCTCGTGTTCATACACTCGACACACGTGGGATGATAGGGTTCCTGGCGAACCACCCACGAAAAAAAAAGGTAACGCACCCTTGTGAGAGCTGACTGTTATAATATATGTTAGGAAAATAATAGAGAAAGGCACTGATTAATATTTTATTACGATGTTCTGTACACGAAAGTTGAATAATAATAGATTAATGCTCTACCTCTCGTTCTCACTTGTCGAAGTTCGGTTATTGGTGGCTTCCCCGTAATCGCCGATAGCTCTGGAGCCGACAAACTGGCGCGGCGCCGGAGATGACCTCAGCCAGTAGTAGTAGGTAGTCAACCCAATATTACCAGCATTAATGCTAACGTATATGTATACCTACAAGTTCTTTCAAAATGTCTCTGACTTTCATAATATAACTTCGGCTCTCACACTGCAATACCTCCTGGGTGGGTGTGGAAATTTGCAAGTAGTCAGGGAAAAATATGGCATTTATATCAATGGCATGTTTACCGAAATTTTTTCGTCCATGCGAAAAGTTGAGAAATAAGTTATTTTCTGAAATATTACACTTATTGAACAATTGATTAATCGACTATTTTATGATTTAATCAGTCAACGATTACTATTAGCTCTATGAATCAAATGATCGAATCATGAATTATTTCACTCTAGATGTGCGTATTCTGCTCACTTGAATGCCGCATGCATTTGTCTACGTGCGCTCTATCTTGCGAGTGGAAAGTCCATACGTTTATGATAGTAAGCTCCACGAAATAGTCGGCGTCAAAAAAAGAAGGTGGATTTAGCACATAGACATCTGGC
Source organism: Endomychus coccineus (assembly GCA_958510875.1). Taxonomy (NCBI): domain Eukaryota; kingdom Metazoa; phylum Arthropoda; class Insecta; order Coleoptera; family Endomychidae; genus Endomychus; species Endomychus coccineus. The sequence continues at coordinate 60,589,517 of OY294070.1, forward strand.
AAACCCAGTTCTTTCAACGGCCGCCCGAACATTGTAGAGGGCGTTCCGGTAAGTGTACAAATCTCTCTACGATCCGTGGGGACAGGCTACCCCTTTGTCGGATGCACGGTATAATATAAGGATTTTGAGAGTTTGATGTTTGGTCGAAAATTGATCAAATATAAATATGGAAATATATGGTCTTATCTATCTCAGTAATATTCATTGTTAAGGAAAAACTATACTTGTATACGGCAAGAACAACTTGTACATAATATTCAGACAGTGATTTGTGATATTCTAACTTTAAGGAATTAGGCAGTTGGCAGTTGTGTATTGCGAATTTACCATATGTGCGCTGTATAGCTCTTCTTACATTCTTCCGTAGCGATCCTGGCGGCAAGAGTTGCAAGTTCACTCACTTCGGCTACGCTTTTAATATACGAGACGCACTACCATTATATTATACCGTGGTCGGATGCCGCACCAGCAGATGCGACCGGCAGTTAACGTCCTGACGTCCTGTTGGTTAATATTATTTCTGTCCACAATCGGTCTGATAGTTAGCGCACCGGACGACGCATGAAACAGAGAGAATACCGTCGAGTATTTCGACGGACCGCTCTGATAAAGGTACCACCAAATTAAAATCTTTATGCCAAAATTTCAAGTGGATTGCATTTTCCGTTTGGTCATTACTCGAAAACATACCATGTGCCATGTGAACTGATTCAAGTGAGGACTCCGTCCGCTCATGCTCATTCCGTCTTAAAAATTAATATAAACCTACGCAAAAAATTTTTTAATCCATGAAAGTCTCAGTTTTTATTTTCTCTAAGTATGCTATCTCGTTTGTGCCGTATTGTGTATAGTATCAAATTGAAGCTAACATCATCAGGAATGTACACTATATGTTTCATCATTGCACAGAGAGGCTGAATGGGTCTTTACGCAAAAAGAAAATGAAAAAAAATTAAAAATCCATGAGAAGTCTCAGTTTTTATTTTTTCTAAGTATGCTATCTCGTTTGTGCCATATTGTGTATAGTATCAAATTGGAGCTAACATCAAGGGGATTATACACTGAGAAGCTGATCATTGCACAGAGAGGCTAAATGGGTCCTTACGCAAAAAGAAAATGAAAAAAAATTAAAAATCCATGAGAAGTCTCAGTTTTTATTTTTTCTAAGTATGCTATATCGTTTGTGCCATATTGTGTATGGTATCAAATTGAAGCTAACATCATCAGGAATGTACACTATAAGCTTCATCATTGCACAGAGAGGCTGAATGGGTCCTTACGCAAAAAGAAAATGAAAAAAAATTAAAAATCCATGAGGAGTTTCAGTTTTTATTTTTTCTAAGTATGCTATCTCGTTTGTGCCATATTGTGTATGGTATCAAATTGAAGCTAACATCATCAGGAATGTACACTGTGAGTTTCATTATTGCACAGAGAGGCTGAATGGGTCCTTACGCAGGAAGAAAATGAAAAAAAATTAAAAATCCATGGGGAGTCTCAGTTTTTATTTTTTCTAAGTATGCTATCTCGTTTGTGCCATATTGTGTATAGTATCAAATTGAAGCTAACATCATTAGGAATGTACACTATAAGTTTCATTATTGCACAGAGAGGCTGAATGGGTCCTTAAGCAAAAAGAAAATGAAAAAAATTAAAAATCCATGAGGAGTCTCAGTTTTTATTTTTTCTAAGTATGCTATCTCGTTTGTGCCATATTGTGTATAGTATCAAATTGAACCTAACATCATCAGGAATGTACACTATATGTTTCATCATTGCACATAGAGGCTGAATGGGTCCTTACGCAAAAAGAAAATGAAAAAAAATTAAAAATCCATGAGAAGTCTCAGTTTTTATTTTTTCTAAGTATGCTATCTCATTTGTGCCATATTGTGTATGGTATCAAATTGAAGCTAACATCATCAGGAATGTACACTGTAAGTTTCACCATTGCACAGAGAGGTTGAATGGGTCCTTACGCAAAAAGAAAATGGAAAAAAATTAAAAATCCATGAGGAGTCTCAGTTTTTATTTTTTCTAAGTATGCTATCTCGTTTGTGCCATATTGTGTATGGTATCAAATTGAAGCTTACATCATCAGGAATGTATACTATATGTTTCATCATTGCACAGAGAGGCTGAATGGGTCCTTACGCAAAAAGAAAATGAAAAAAAATTAAAAATCCATGAGGAGTCTCAGTTTTTATTTTTTCTAAGTTAGCTATCTCGTTTGTGCCATATTGTGTGTGGTATCAACTTGAAGCTAACATCATCAGGAATGTACACTATATGTTTCAACATTGCACAGAGAGGCTGAATGGGTCCTTAAGCAAAAAGAACACGAAAAAAAATTGAAAATCCATGAGGAGTCTCAGTTTTTATTTTTTCTAAGTATGTTATCTCGTTTGTGCCATATTGTGTGTTGTATCAAATTAAAGTCAATATCATCAGGAATGTACACTATATGTTTCATCATTGCACATAGAGGCTGAATGGGTCCTTACGCAAAAAGAAAATGAAAAAAAATTAAAAATCCATGAGGAGTCTCAGTTTTTATTTTTTCTAAGTATGCTATCTCGTTTGGGCCATATTGTGTAAAGTATCAAATTGAATCTAACATCATCAGGAATGTACACTATATGTTTCATCATTGCACAGAGAGGCTGAATGGGTCCTTACGCAAAAAGAAAATGAAAAAAAATTAAAAATCCATGAGAAGTCTCAGTTTTTATTTTTTCTAAGTATGCTATCTCATTTGTGCCATATTGTGTATGGTATCAAATTGAAGCTAACATCATCAGGAATGTATACTATATGTTTCATCATTGCACAGAGAGGCTGAATGGGTCCTTACGCAAAAAGAAAATGGAAAAAAATTAAAAATCCATGAGGAGTCTCAGTTTTTATTTTTTCTAAGTATGCTATCTCGTTTGTGCCATATTGTGTATAGTATCAAATTGAATCTAACATCATCAGGAATGTACACTATATGTTTCATCATTGCACAGAGAGGCTGAATGGGTTGTTACGCAAAAAGAAAATGAAAAAAAATTAAAAATCCATGAGAAGTCTCAGTTTTTATTTTTTCTAAGTATGCTATCTCATTTGTGCCATATTGTGTATGGTATCAAATTGAAGCTAACATCATCAGGAATGTACACTGTAAGTTTCACCATTGCACAGAGAGGTTGAATGGGTCCTTACGCAAAAAGAAAATGGAAAAAAATTAAAAATCCATGAGGAGTCTCAGTTTTTATTTTTTCTAGGTATGCTATCTCGTTTGTGCCATATTGTGTATGGTATCAAATTGAAGCTTACATCATCAGGAATGTATACTATATGTTTCATCATTGCACAGAGAGGCTGAATGGGTCCTTACGCAAAAAGAAAATGAAAAAAAATTAAAAATTCATGAGGAGTCTCAGTTTTTATTTTTTCTAAGTTAGCTATCTCGTTTGTGCCATATTGTGTGTGGTATCAACTTGAAGCTAACATCATCAGGAATGTACACTATATGTTTCAACATTGCACAGAGAGGCTGAATGGGTCCTTAAGCAAAAAGAACACGAAAAAAAATTGAAAATCCATGAGGAGTCTCAGTTTTTATTTTTTCTAAGTATGCTATCTCGTTTGTGCCATATTGTGTGTGGTATCAAATTAAAGTCAATATCATCAGGAATGTACACTAAATGTTTCATCATTGCACATGGAGGCTGAATGGGTCCTTACGCAAAAAGAAAATGAAAAAAAATTAAAAATCCATGAGGAGTCTCAGTTTTTATTTTTTCTAAGTATGCTATCTCGTTCGTGCCATATTGTGTAAAGTATCAAATTGATTCTAACATCATCAGGAATGTACACTATATGTTTCATCATTGCACAGAGAGGCTGAATGGGTCCTTACGCAAAAAGAAAATGAAAAAAAATTAAAAATCCATGAGAAATCTCAGTTTTTATTTTTTCTAAGTATGCTATCTCATTTGTGCCATATTGTGTATGGTATCAAATTGAAGCTAATATCATCAGGAATGTACACTGTAAGTTTCACCATTGCACAGAGAGGTTGAATGGATCCTTACGCAAAAAGAAAATGGAAAAAAATTAAAAATCCATGAGGAGTCTCAGTTTTTATTTTTTCTAAGTATGCTATCTCGTTTGTGCCATATTGTGTATGGTATCAAATTGAAGCTTACATCATCAGGAATGTATACTATATGTTTCATCATTGCACAGAGAGGCTGAATTGGTCCTTACGCAAAAAGAAAATGAAAAAAAATTAAAAATCCATGAGGAGTCTCAGTTTTTATTTTTTCTAAGTTAGCTATCTCGTTTGTGCCATATTGTGTGTGGTATCAACTTGAAGCTTACATCATCAGGAATGTACACTATATGTTTCAACATTGCACAGAGAGGCTGAATGGGTCCTTAAGCAAAAAGAACACGAAAAAAAATTGAAAATCCATGAGGAGTCTCAGTTTTTATTTTTTCTAAGTATGCTATCTCGTTTGTGCCATATTGTGTGTGGTATCAAATTAAAGTCAATATCATCAGGAATGTACACTATATGTTTCATCATTGCACATAGAGGCTGAATGGGTCCTTACGCAAAAAGAAAATGAAAAAAAATTAAAAATCCATGAGGAGTCTCAGTTTTTATTTTTTCTAAGTATGCTATCTCGTTCGTGCCATATTGTGTAAAGTATCAAATTGAATCTAACATCATCAGGAATGTACACTATATGTTTCATCATTGCACAGAGGCTGAATGGGTCCTTACGCAAAAAGAAAATGAAAAAAAATTAAAAATCCATGAGAAGTCTCAGTTTTTATTTTTTCTAAGTATGCTATCTCATTTGTGCCATATTGTGTATGGTATCAAATTGAAGCTAACATCATCAGGAATGTACACTGTAAGTTTCACCATTGCACAGAGAGGTTGAATGGGTCCTTACGCAAAAAGAAAATGGAAAAAAATTAAAAATCCATGAGGAGTCTCAGTTTTTATTTTTTCTAAGTATGCTATCTCGTTTGTGCCATATTGTGTATGGTATCAAATTGAAGCTTACATCATCAGGAATGTATACTATATGTTTCATCATTGCACAGAGAGGCTGAATGGGTCCTTACGCAAAAAGAAAATGAAAAAAAATTAAAAATCCATGAGGAGTCTCAGTTTTTATTTTTTCTAAGTTAGCTATCTCGTTTGTGCCATATTGTGTATAGTATCAAATTGAATCTAACATCATCAGGAATGTACACTATATGTTTCATCATTGCACAGAGAGGCTGAATGGGTCCTTAAGCAAAAAGAACACGAAAAAAAATTGAAAATCCATGAGGAGTCTCAGTTTTTATTTTTTCTAAGTATGCTATCTCGTTTGTGCCATATTGTGTGTGGTATAAAATTAAAGTCAATATCATCAGGAATGTACACTATATGTTTCATCATTGCACATAGAGGCTGAATGGGTCCTTACGCAAAAAGAAAATGAAAAAAAATTAAAAATCCATGAGGAGTCTCAGTTTTTATTTTTTCTAAGTATGCTATCTCGTTTGTGCCATATTGTGTAAAGTATCAAATTGAATCTAACATCATCAGGAATGTACACTATATGTTTCATCATTGCACAGAGAGGCTGAATGGGTCCTTACGCAAAAAGAAAATGAAAAAAAATTAAAAATCCATGAGAAGTCTCAGTTTTTATTTTTTCTAAGTATGCTATCTCATTTGTGCCATATTGTGTATGGTATCAAATTGAAGCTAACATCATCAGGAATGTATACTATATGTTTCATCATTGCACAGAGAGGCTGAATGGGTCCTGACGCAAAAAGAAAATGGAAAAAAATTAAAAATCCATGAGGAGTCTCAGTTTTTATTTTTTCTAAGTATGCTATCTCGTTTGTGCCATATTGTGTATAGTATCAAATTGAATCTAACATCATCAGGAATGTACACTATATGTTTCATCATTGCACAGAGAGGCTGAATGGGTCCTTACGCAAAAAGAAAATGGAAAAAAATTAAAAATCCATGAGGAGTCTCAGTTTTTATTTTTTCTAAGTATGCTATCTCGTTTGTGCCATATTGTGTATGGTATCAAATTGAAGCTTACATCATCAGAAATGTATACTATATGTTTCATCATTGCACAGAGAGGCTGAATGGGTCCTTACGCAAAAAGAAAATGAAAAAAAATTAAAAATCCATGAGGAGTCTCAGTTTTTATTTTTTCTAAGTTAGCTATCTCGTTTGTGCCATATTGTGTGTGGTATCAACTTGAAGCTAACATCATCAGGAATGTACACTATATGTTTCAACATTGCACAGAGAGGCTGAATGGGTCCTTAAGCAAAAAGAACACGAAAAAAAATTGAAAATCCATGAGGAGTCTCAGTTTTTATTTTTTCTACGTATGCTATCTCGTTTGTGCCATATTGTGTGTGGTATCAAATTGAAGTCAATATCATCAGGAATGTACACTATATGTTTCATCATTGCACAGAGAGGCTGAATGGGTCCTTACGCAAAAAGAAAATGAAAAAAAATTAAAAATCCATGAGAAGTCTCAGTTTTTATTTTTTCTAAGTATGCTATCTCATTTGTGCCATATTGTGTATGGTATCAAATTGAAGCTAACATCATCAGGAATGTACACTGTAAGTTTCACCATTGCACAGAGAGGTTGAATGGGTCCTTACGCAAAAAGAAAATGGAAAAAAATTAAAAATCCATGAGGAGTCTCAGTTTTTATTTTTTCTAAGTATGCTATCTCGTTTGTGCCATATTGTGTATGGTATCAAATTGAAGCTTACATCATCAGGAATGTATACTATATGTTTCATCATTGCACAGAGAGGCTGAATGGGTCCTTACGCAAAAAGAAAATGAAAAAAAATTAAAAATCCATGAGGAGTCTCAGTTTTTATTTTTTCTAAGTTAGCTATCTCGTTTGTGCCATATTGTGTATAGTATCAAATTGAATCTAACATCATCAGGAATGTACACTATATGTTTCATCATTGCACAGAGAGGCTGAATGGGTCCTTAAGCAAAAAGAACACGAAAAAAAATTGAAAATCCATGAGGAGTCTCAGTTTTTATTTTTTCTAAGTATGCTATCTCGTTTGTGCCATATTGTGTGTGGTATAAAATTAAAGTCAATATCATCAGGAATGTACACTATATGTTTCATCATTGCACATAGAGGCTGAATGGGTCCTTACGCAAAAAGAAAATGAAAAAAAATTAAAAATCCATGAGGAGTCTCAGTTTTTATTTTTTCTAAGTATGCTATCTCGTTTGTGCCATATTGTGTAAAGTATCAAATTGAATCTAACATCATCAGGAATGTACACTATATGTTTCATCATTGCACAGAGAGGCTGAATGGGTCCTTACGCAAAAAGAAAATGAAAAAAAATTAAAAATCCATGAGAAGTCTCAGTTTTTATTTTTTCTAAGTATGCTATCTCATTTGTGCCATATTGTGTATGGTATCAAATTGAAGCTAACATCATCAGGAATGTATACTATATGTTTCATCATTGCACAGAGAGGCTGAATGGGTCCTGACGCAAAAAGAAAATGGAAAAAAATTAAAAATCCATGAGGAGTCTCAGTTTTTATTTTTTCTAAGTATGCTATCTCGTTTGTGCCATATTGTGTATAGTATCAAATTGAATCTAACATCATCAGGAATGTACACTATATGTTTCATCATTGCACAGAGAGGCTGAATGGGTCCTTACGCAAAAAGAAAATGGAAAAAAATTAAAAATCCATGAGGAGTCTCAGTTTTTATTTTTTCTAAGTATGCTATCTCGTTTGTGCCATATTGTGTATGGTATCAAATTGAAGCTTACATCATCAGAAATGTATACTATATGTTTCATCATTGCACAGAGAGGCTGAATGGGTCCTTACGCAAAAAGAAAATGAAAAAAAATTAAAAATCCATGAGGAGTCTCAGTTTTTATTTTTTCTAAGTTAGCTATCTCGTTTGTGCCATATTGTGTGTGGTATCAACTTGAAGCTAACATCATCAGGAATGTACACTATATGTTTCAACATTGCACAGAGAGGCTGAATGGGTCCTTAAGCAAAAAGAACACGAAAAAAAATTGAAAATCCATGAGGAGTCTCAGTTTTTATTTTTTCTACGTATGCTATCTCGTTTGTGCCATATTGTGTGTGGTATCAAATTGAAGTCAATATCATCAGGAATGTACACTATATGTTTCAACATTGCACATAGAGGCTGAATGGGTCCTTACGCAAAAAGAAAATGAAAAAAAATTAAAAATCCATGAGGAGTCTCAGTTTTTATTTTTTCTAAGTTAGCTATCTCGTTTGTGCCATATTGTGTGTGGTATCAACTTGAAGCTAACATCATCAGGAATGTACACTATATGTTTCAACATTGCACAGAGAGGCTGAATGGGTCCTTAAGCAAAAAGAACACGAAAAAAAATTGAAAATCCATGAGGAGTCTCAGTTTTTATTTTTTCTAAGTATGCTATCTCGTTTGTGCCATATTGTGTGTGGTATCAAATTAAAGTCAATATCATCAGGAATGTACACTATATGTTTCATCATTGCACATAGAGGCTGAATGGGTCCTTACGCAAAAAGAAAATGAAAAAAAATTAAAAATCCATGAGGAGTCTCAGTTTTTATTTTTTCTAAGTATGCTATCTCGTTTGTGCCATATTGTGTAAAGTATCAAATTGAATCTAACATCATCAGGAATGTACACTATATGTTTCATCATTGCACAGAGAGGCTGAATGGGTCCTTACGCAAAAAGAAAATGAAAAAAAATTAAAAATCCATGAGGAGTCTCAGTTTTTATTTTTTCTAAGTATGCTATCTCGTTTGTGCCATATTGTGTGTGGTATCAAATTAAAGTCAATATCATCAGGAATGTACACTATATGTTTCATTATTGCACATAGAGGCTGAATGGGTCCTTACGCAAAAAGAAAATGGAAAAAAATTAAAAATCCATGAGGAGTCTCAGTTTTTATTTTTTCTAAGTATGCTATCTCGTTTGTGCCATATTGTGTATGGTATCAAATTGAAGCTTACATCATCAGGAATGTATACTATATGTTTCATCATTGCACAGAGAGGCTGAATGGGTCCTTACGCAAAAAGAAAATGAAAAAAAAATTAAAAATCCATGAGGAGTCTCAGTTTTTATTTTTTCTAAGTTAGCTATCTCGTTTGTGCCATATTGTGTGTGGTATCAAATTGAAGCTAACATCATCAGGAATGTACACTATATGTTTCAACATTGCACAGAGAGGCTGAATGGGTCCTTAAGCAAAAAGAACACGAAAAAAAATTGAAAATCCATGAGTCTAAGTTTTTATTTTTTCTAAGTATGCTATCTCGTTTGTGCCATATTGTGTGTGGTATCAAATTAAAGTCAATATCATCAGGAATGTACACTATATGTTTCATTATTGCACATAGAGGCTGAATGGGTCCTTACGCAAAAAGAAAATGAAAAAAAATTAAAAATCCATGAGGAGTCTCAGTTTTTATTTTTTCTAAGTATGCTATCTCGTTTGTGCCATATTGTGTATGGTATAAAATTGAAGCTAACATCATCAGGAATGTACACTATATGTTTCATCATTGTACAGAGAGGCTGAATGGGTCCTTACGCAAAAAGAAAATGAAAAAAAAATTAAAAATTCATGAGGAGTCTCAGTTTTTATTTTTTCTAAGTTAGCTATCTCGTTTGTGCCATATTGTGTGTGGTATCAAATTGAAGCTAACATCATCAGGAATGTACACTATATGTTTCATCATTGCACAGAGAAGCTGAATGGGTCCTTACGCAAAAAGAAAATGAAAAAAAATTAAAAATTATGAGGAGTCTCAGTTTTTATTTTTCTAAGTATTCTATTTCGTTTGTGCCATATTGTGTATAGTATCAAATTGAAGCTAACATCATCAAGAATGTACACTATAAGTTTCATCATTGCACAGAGAGGCTGAATGGGTCCTTACGCAAAAAGAAAATGAAAAAAAATTAAAAATCCATGAGGAGTCTCAGTTTTTATTTTTTCTAAGTATGCTATCTCGTTTGTGCCATATTGTGTATAGTATCAAATTGAATCTAACATCATCAGGAATGTACACTATAAGTTTCATTATTGCACAGAGAGGCTGAATGGGTCCTTACGCAAAAAGAAAATGAAAAAAAAATTGAAATTCATGAGATATCTCAGTTTTTATTTTTTCTAAGTATGCTATCTTGTAGGTGCCCTATTGTATAAAGTATCAAATGAAAGCTCATATCTTCAGGAATGCACACTGAAAGTTTCATCGTTGTACAGAGAGGCTGAATTATTCTCACGCAACAATGTAATCGAAATAAAGTAAAAATCTATTAGTATTGTCAGTTCATATTATTTCCAATTGACTAAATTAGAGAGTGATATGTCCTATAATGAAGTCAGTATTACATTTCCTATTCATGTAAAATATGTGTGAGAAGCTTTAAGTTAGAAGCGCGCAGTGTTGCCAAGTCGAAGTGAGGCTGGGTTTAACAGAGGCTCACTTCACACAGATTAGGCTAAGCTACTTAACTACTGTGTATGAGGCCTAACTTCTAACATTTTATGAATTATATGATAGTATTGAACATTCCTTTATAATCGAACTTGCAATTACTTGTAACGTGCTTCCTAATATTGATTGTGGGTTTCCGTTAATAAATTAAATTGAATTAAAATTTATTAAATATTTAAGATTGATGCTTATGAGCATCATATTTATAAAATAAATACATTACTCTATGGTCTCATCTCATCCAACTTGTATCCGCAGACGCTACTGACGTCTGACGCCTGTCCTCCATGCCAGCTGAGTTTATTTATAATTTTCAATTGTTATTACCTCTTTATTATAACCCTTATTTAGATGAATCTAAAAGCATTGAAAAATAAATCGATTCTACGGTCTAAGTAAGATGGAAATGTAGATTAGTTACCACTAGCAGCATTATTATAATAGTTAACATAATGTTCAAAACTTTGAGAAAGTTCATATCAAATAACATTTATTTCATAGTGGGTATTTTAATTGGGCTCTTCATTTGTAATTCCGTATTATATGTGGACGAAACTTGTGATCACTATACCGAGAATGATGAGGAATTCAAAATTGTAGATCAGAACCCAATACCACCAAAGAAGTTTGTCGTTGCAGTAAAGAACCAAACAAAAGTAAAACATGAAGCTTCAACTGTTAAAAAGAAGAAACTGGTTCGGCCAAGATATTATTCAACAGAGCTAGGGATTAGGTCAAAATTATTTGTTGGAATTTTCACATCAGAAGAAAGAGTAAATACCCAGGGTATTTACATCAACAAAACTATTGGTCATTTAGTTGATAAAATTAAGTATTTTATAACAGCACAATATAAAGTCAAATCCAAATTCAACTTAACTGGTTTGGTAGGGTTTACTGATACGAGGTACAAATATAGACCTTTCCAAATCATTAAATATATTGGTGATAACTTTGGTCAGGAGTATGATTATTATTTTCTTGCGGATGACTATACATACATTAATATTCATACTTTAAAGAAATCTATAAATAAAATAAGTGTTAGTATGGATGTATATTTGGGAACCAAAGAGGTAGATAGCAGCTATTGTAATTTGGGTACGTATTGAATAAATAATATGATTAGTTACAGAGAAATTTTTATTTTCCGTTTGTATGTAGATAAATGTGAACAGCATCAAAGAATATTGGAAATCTAATGGTATGTTAAGTAACCTATTCTTGAAAATTATAACTTTTCAAGCTTGTAGGCACAGATTTAAGTGATGTGCCAACATCACATCTAAAATAGGCATTTTCGGAAATGATTTTTAATTCCAAGATTCAAAATGAAGTTTAATATTTCATGAAAAATAGTTGTTAGAATGGTGATTATTTGACATTCATTAGTGTTTATTATTTATTAATATTTTAATATGTTCATAAACATTTATTTCAGATTCTGGTATCATCTTGAGTAATTCAGTATTAAAAGCATTAAGAGATCATTTAGATTGGTGTGTTATCAACACAGTTTCTGATAGTCACAGTGAGAATATAGCAAGATGTGTTCATCACAGCATTGGTTTAACATGTCAGGACTCTGTACAGGTTTGGAACGAATTAGTTAAAAGATAATCATTCACTGAATACTCAAATTTTCAGGATCAAAGCATAGGAACTTACAAAATAAAACATTTCGACTTGAGTAAGCATTTATTGGATTTATCTCAAAAGAAAGAATTCAATGAAGCTGCAACCATCTATCCTGTTTTACAAAAGGAAGATTTCCATTTGTTGAATGTATATTTTCTAAGGGTGAGTATTAGCTGTGAATTATCTTCTAATAACAAATTTCAATGTTCTGTGTATTCTTTATAGTACTCTGTTAATCAGTGGAAGTATTAGTAGAAAAAATTATTACGTAATACAGTTTAATTCCTTACCAACTGTTTATCGAATTAACATGGAGACTTTGGATGTGATATTATTAAACATTGTTTCTTAATTCCCTGCTGTCCTATTTTGTCAAGATTTAAAAATAACTTCTAACTGTCTACGTTGTATTAAATTGTGGACAAATAAACTTTCTTTTTAACATTGATAAATCATAGTGCATTGAAATATTCGATCTGTGTTTCTGAAGAGTACCAAGCAAATTTACTACACATTTTGAATTTACATGAACATTTTCTAGATTGTGAAATATTTTAGGAGAAATATCAAAATCTAGTCGCTCAGTTGTGAAATAGGAAAATTGTGGGAGTACTAATAATGATACTCCCCTAGTTTGACAAATTCTTTCAATCATAACTGTTGTAAAAAGATGGTAAAAACTCTTCTTAGCAAAAGTGTTAGCCTGCAGCTGATTTTTCATTGAATCTTCCCTCAATATCCAAAGTATAAGGGAAGTATTGTTATTGGTCTCAGACACAATTTCCTGATTCCCGCGGAAATATCGGTTTTGAGCATTTCTAAATCGATCTAGACTATTTATAAGATGATGCCGTGTGTGTGGGAGTGCGCGCGCGCATATGTGCTTCACCCTCTGTGGGACAGATCGCTTTAAAGTACTGAAAATAGGAACTGTATTGTTTTATGGCGCGGTAGCCCAGTGTCCAGTGATATTTTTGACAGTTTTTCGAATGGAATTGTAATATTTTAAACCAAAAGATAACCACGTTTTTCTGGTTATAAATATGTATCCCACGTATACAGGGTGTTTCAGTTTTTTCGTTCATAGCTTCGGTAAACGATAGAACTTCTAAAATAATGGGTTTTTCATATAAAATTTTTCTCTAAATCACTTCGTTTCCGAGATACATTGTGTTGAAGTTTTGAAAAATTATTATATTTTCTTCATTATCTTCTGAACAAATGAAGATTTTTAGTTGAAAATTGGTACACTTATGTTTTACTGGATTAGAATTTTTTTGATGACAACATGTTTTTAGGCATATACAGTATCTTAGTTATGGGGTTTTGTACGCATTTAAACTCCTTAAACTTCTACGCCAATGGTCGGAAATTATTACTATTGTATATAAAGGATACCGCACACTTTAGTAGGGAAAGTGGCCCCCTGTCGAATTGGCTGAATGTTTGATATGTTATAGTCCAAGTCATTCCGAACAAAAAGTTCAATGGGCACAACTTTTTCTATAGGCTGGTTTTGGCGCTAGAGGCCAATGAAAACTTTCATTTGTTCTTCATTGTTAAACAACACGAAACGTTATCCTGGATAATAATCACTTTTCTGAATAATCAAGATCTAAACAGTCATTACTATGACATACTGTTAAAAGTATTTTTCTTTGGTGTTGTTACATGTGGCAAATTATACAGTTGTTCCAGCTACCTACAATTTTTAAAGTGCAATAATTCGAAAATGGTTACAAATCGTCTTAGGGATCTACAATGAAAAAATGTTTATGAATCCTATTCTACACCGTATTCTACATCACATAGTCGAAAAATATAAGGAGTGTTCCTTTTAAAAGAAATCGAAAGTTATATTCGAAAAGTTCCGTACCTACTGAAAAATATTGTTCGACCATCCTGAATAATTTTAGGCCATGAAAAAGAATGAGAAATATTACAAGCCTGTCTATAAAATGGCCTTAAAAAGATTTTCTTTCTAAATCTATCATCTTAACGTCAGTCATATTAATGACTGTTTAGATCTTGATTATTCAGAAAAGTGATTATTATCCAGGATAACGTTTCGTGTTGTTTAACAATGAAGAACAAATGAAAGTTTTCATTGGCCTCTAGCGCCAAAACCAGCCTATAGAAAAAGTTGTGCCCATTGAACTTTTTGTTCGGAATGACTTGGACTATAACATATCAAAAATTCAGCCAATTCGACAGGGGGCCACTTTCCCTACTAAAGTGTGCGGTATCCTTTAAAAACTTTGATTTATATTCTATAAAAAAGTGTTTTTGATAAATTTCATTTAGGGGCTTCTTGTTCGAGCTATTTTGATTTTTCTAATCAGGGTTATCTTATGGTATTACACAACGAACTCGGATATACTAGAGTTAGTCAGTCTATTCGTAACTAGGAAATTTTGTATCGCCAACATGACGTGTAGAAATCCAGTACGGATAGAGGAATAGTACCCCACGGCATAGGCGTGTATTGTATAGGGTATTTTAAACAGATTTCTAGGGTACCCCACGCCACGGGCGTACTATTTATAAGGCAGTAAGGTACGTTTTTTTTTAAACTGTTGAAACATCAAAAATAAAAACTTTATAACCAATATTAACAGTGTAGCTGTAGACATAGAAGAATGTTAATGACAAATGTGGGTTTCTTGCATGTTTTACAGAAAAAGACTGGTATTTTGGCAATTAAACTGATTCACTTACTGACCACATTTGTATAATAGCAATTTGTATGGTCGTTTCTTCACCGATTTATGTGTGCGTGCAAGTAACTATATTGAAGCGCAGACTATGAGCTGCTTATTACTTTGTTCATCTACATCTGGGCAATTAAGTATATTTTTATATATTCTTAACCAGTGAAAAACATTTGTTTCTATCGAGGACATTATTAGATCACAATTATTTCATTTATATTGCAATACAATAATAGTTTCACTTTTTTCACCACTACATCAACCTATAATTTGGTTTCAAATCATATCTGTATAAGTATATTCATACAAAATCCATTGTTGGGCCCTATATGGAAAATTTCATGAAGAAAAACTTCTGAAAGATGTTTAACATGATTATATACTTTTATTCTATTCTGTCTACTGATATTAAAGTACAGTAGGTATATCGCCACTACAGCATTTTTGCTTTTATTTCATCCGTATTGTCAGGAAGCATTTCCATTAATCGGACTATGAGGTGGGAGCAAAATATGCGTTGATTTTCTTGATTTCACGATGTAAGATGGTATATAACTAACAATATGAATGGGGAACATATAAGTAAGAAAAGTTTTAATAAAATTGTAAACGCTTTATTTAAATAAAAAATCGTCAATTTATTCATGTGAGAAAGTATTTTGTATATTGTTGAGAAGTTTTCTTGCGGAAAATATAATTCTAAAAATGTTGACGTATTAATAATAAATATTAACAATTTATTGTTCCTGTAAATTCTAGTAAATCATTAGTACATTCTTTAAAACATGTTTTAGGGAGATATCTAATCTATTATATTAAAAAGATAAATACATAATTTAATCAATCTGTTGCCCTTCCTTGGTATTACAAGCAACCTCTTCAACGACAATATTTAAGTATTTATAATTTTCACTGAAAAAAGAACCATTTTAATACATTATAACAAAGATATCAGAGCATATGAAAATTAGATTTCAACTAAAACTAAAAGCAGTATCCGATTCTGGTTATTTGCTAGATACAGTTTTTGGGGAAGGCTGCAGTGGCTGTTGAAATGTAGTAGTAATTGAAACGGAAACTGATTCAACTAAGGGCTCCTCATTACTACTAACCATGATATCCTCATTAACTGGTGCAAACCAAACGCTGCTTTTGGTCATAGATGTTGACGCATATTCACTTTCTGAAAGTTTTGCTCTAAAATGAATAAAACCATATATTAGTAAAACTGCTACGCTCTTAATTAAACATTTTACCTTTTAGGTGCTGAAACATCAATATTCTCTTTGTCGTCTTGATAATGTCTAAAAACAGTTTGCAATTATTACTACCATGTTCCATCCCAACATATCTAACTTTCAAATAAATGTCACTTTTCTTGACAGTAGGTACACGATTAGCGGCGGCGAATTACGAGTGCCAATATCGGAGATCTCTCTATTCAATCTTTATTTCTCCACACGATTGCTGGGAAGCTAGATGACAGTATGGTGGGAGAGAGACATGTTGGCGATACTCAAAAATGACTTTAGCTTATTCTGGTATATCCGAGTTCGTTGGTATTACACCTTCGTTAAATATAATATTATTTAGGCATTGCATTAATTACAACAGTATTGACAAATGTCATATAAATCACAATTTATGTTTGTGTTAATGATATCCTTTTAGTCAATTAGTATAATGCCATTTCGATTTACCAATCAGGAATATGCAAATATTTATTTTGTTTATGGGTTTTATAACGGAAATTCCGTTGCTGGGGCAGCAGAGTACCGTATAAGTTTTCCAAATGCAAGACATCCATCTCCAGCGGTATTAAGTAGAATTCATTAGATTTTTTCGGAAAATGGTCATGCACGTCATAAGAGAGAACAAAACAGTAATTACAATGTTTTAGTAAGGAATAGACGTAGTCTTACACTATTCGAAGAAACAAGATTCATGAGTGTTCGCAGAGCTACTCGCATGCTTGAATTTGGAGACCGTTACGTAGATATCGTCAAAGAGTTTACAACCAGTCCAAACTTTGCATCCAGGAGACAACGCACGGCGTTCACAATTTTGTTATTTATTCCTTGAACAACAACGAAAACTTTCTCCAGCAAATATTGTGGACAGATGAAGCACATTTTACTCAACGTGGAGTTATTAATTTCCACAATTTACGTAAATGGGCAAATGAAAACCTTCATGGCACAAGATCTAGGAATTTCCAAGAAGAATTCAGTGTCAATGTCTCGCTTGGTTATTTACAAAAACAAAATTATCGGCCCATACGTTTTACCAGACAGACTAACTACCGCAGAATTTTTAGACTTTTTGGAAACTAATCCCGAAGACATGTGGGAGTAAACACCACTCAATGAGAGAACAAATGCATGGATACAACTGGATGGCTGCCCTGTCCATTTTGGAAGATAAGTACGTGAATGGCTAAATAGGAAGTACGGTGAAAGATGGATTGGTAGAGGTGGTCCAGTTGCATAGCCTCCTCGATCACCTGACCTTAATCCTCTGGACTTTTTTGGTTGGGGTTATTTGAAAGATACCACGCCGGTTCATAATAGAGAAGATCTACTGAATGGTATTCGAAGAGCTTGTGGTGAATTAAATAAGAGCTTGTTAATTTGAACAAGAAGGTCGTTGAGAAATCGATGTGGCCATTGCGTTGAAGTAAATGGATGTCATTTCCAGCATTTATTATGAATGATTATTATTTATCATTACCAATAAAAAGGTATTCAAATATTTTTAACTTTTTAAATGGCGTTTCAAAAGAAATTCCATAAGATAACCCTGATTAGATAAATCAAAATAGCTCGATCAGGAAGCCTCTAAGTGAAATTTATCAGGTATACTTTTTTATAGAAAATAAATCAATGTTTTTAAATTTGTATACAATAATAATTTCCGATCATTGCCTTAGAGGTTTAAAGAGGTACGCTACTGTATTTGTCCCAGAAACATTTTGTCACCAAAAAAATTCCTCATCCAGTGAAACTAAAGTGTATCAATTTTGAACGAAAAATCTGAAATTCTCGTTTCAAGTGAAATCGATGCGTGACAGTCACACCCACGATCTATTATATGTCTTAATTCTGTGCAAGAAGTCATATGCTTCTTGATTCTGTGGTATATTTTGATAGTTCATATGACAAGTGCCAGTATAAAATCTATGAAATATAGACCATTTGGATACAATTTCAACGTCTTCCATTATAGGTTTCTAAATCATTTCCAATATATTTTCTGTTTCTACAATCATTTACATTTGACCCGCAGGAGTGCCCGAAAGCTATTTTGCTAACAGAAGTGAGGGAAATCACGTGATCAATTGATCACGGCTTTTTTTGAGATGTCTGTGTGCGTGTGTAAAGACTGTGGAGACCATCACGCCGTTCTCATTGGTCGTATGGATATGAAAATTTGCAACTGACCCTAAAATGGTGAAAATAGGAACTATATTGTTTTTGAGTGTGGTAGTCCCGTATTAATTGCTATTTTTGACATCCATGTTTTTTTTTCAAATTGAATTATAGTATTTTATTGAACTTATTTATTTATTGAATATTAGGTGTTTTTCTGGTTATAAATATAATCACACCCAAATATTTAACCTGGAGTGTCTGAAATTTTCATTTTGATATTCAAGTGACGTCATCGATGGGAAGTGACATTCTATTTAAGCGTTTTCTCTAGCAAATTTTGATAGTTCATGTGACAGCAGGTTTCAGTATAAAACAAGGCATAATTTCTTCCAATTTAATTCACTAATCCCAATTACAAGTAGATACAAGTTGATAAGACATCACAACAAAGGAATCATAGACTTTTCTCGCTTCGGGGCAACAGCGAAGCGTTAATCATAGTCGAGGAAATAAAGCACAACAACGTATGAAATTTTTGCCCCAAGATAGATCGAGATGCAATTTGTTGCATTACATTCTGGAAGGTATCTGGAAACTTTGTCCGCTTTTTGTTTTTAGTAGAAATGTTGAGTTGCATTTTTAAGTGCAAAAATGCATAATTTTTCAATGGCCTTTTTTTACGTATGATAATATTTAATAAATATCCACTAAAATTAGTCCAAATCGGTTACCGGGAGGTTTTTGGGGTCGCTGATCACTATTCTGATGTCTGAATAGTGCTACAATACGTACATCTGGAGACCCGTACAACCAGGGAGTCAGGTCATCCTCAGGGAATGCTCGTCTATTCTCTCTAAAATGGAATCAAATATTTTATCAGGGTGTTTTTTGTGTCTCTGATCACATATATACCATTGAAATTATACCTGGAGTCCAGAATATCCTAGTTACCTAGGTTACCTTTAGGACACTTCCTTCAAATGTTTTGAACATGCAATTTCACTTGCTATCTGGAGTTTTTGGATCGATGATCACGATTCTGATGTCTAAATAATGCTATAATTCACCTGGGGAACCGCATAACCTGCTTGTTACCTCATCCCTGAAGAATTTACGGTATAATTCGCTCTAAAATGAAATAAAACCGGGAACCTAAGGATTGTTAGGGTCGGTGCTCACGATATTGTTGTTGAAATCGTGATGAAATTTACTTGGAGGTAGTAATTCACAAGTTGTGCAGATTTTTTTACAAAATTGAGATAATATTTTTTTTTTTCAAAATTTTATGAACAGTAAAATTATTCATTTTTAGCAAGTGTTAAAATGAATATTTTTTTTTTCTTTTAAAAATTAAAATATTGTAATTGTAACGAAGCGTCGTTACTAATTAATATTATTGCCCAAGTAAGTCACCTCTACCGAAATAAAGGAATCAAACTTTGTTACACTATGTGTATAAAAACACGACAGCAGAGTGTAGCTCCTGATAAGCGAGTCCGCGTTCCGGCGACATTCTCAATGACATGACGTGTCAACTTCAGAGTATAAAAGGAGGCCGGTCTCCCATCTAAAGATGACTTGCGAGGAGACCACCGTAGCTGAAGCAGTATACCCGAGATACCGAAAGTAGAGTTTTTCCATTTAATCCGATAAATGGAGAGTAAGTATATTCTCGACTTTGCTAACTAATAATTTTTCCGTAAAGATTCAATTGCCGAATTTACATTTCAATAATTCTAGAAAACAACTCTGAATATATTGGGAAACGCCGTACTGTTCATAATTAATTATTATTTTCCGTCACTATTTGAATCTGAATTTACATTTCAATAATTCTAGAAAACAGTCCAGTGTTGACGATTGTTTTTCCTGAATATATTGGGAAACGCCGTACTGTTCATAATTAATTATTATTTTCCGTCACTATTTGAATCTGAGTTTATTTCAATAATTCTAGAAAACAGTCAAGTGTTGACGATTGTTTTCCTGAATAGATGGGGAGGCGCCGTACTGTTCATAATTAGTTATTATTTTCCGTCACTATTTGAATCTGAGTCTATTTCAATAATTCTAGAAAACAGTCAAGTGTTGACGATTGTTTTTCCTGAATATATTGAGAAGAGCTGTTCCGTTCATGATTTAATAATATTTTCCGTGAAGAATCAATTTTTGTTTTAATTTTCAATCAAATTCTACGAGACGATTCAGTATTGACAGTCGTTTCATATGAATGCAATGATGAATACCAGTTTAGTTAACAATTAAGAATTTCCGTAAAGAGATTGAGTTCCATTCAAGTTAGGGATTCCCCGTGAACAATTTAATAGTAATTTGTTCTTCCGAACACTGATTCCGTATTTCTATTAAACCAAAAGATAAACCGAGGCGTAATAAATTGTCATAAGGAGAGACACAGTAGTACACGGGTGCTTGGTCACCTCTCAAGTAAACAGATTTCCGAGTCGAATTCAGGAAGACGTGTACAATCTGATATTCTCATTTCTTACATCGTGTTAGGGTATATTGACCTAATCGAGATACCAGCTGTTATTTCTGTTAATAAATAGCTACAAAGGTTTGTCATCATTTTATTCAAGGCAAAGACATTATTCTTCTGTAGGAAGAGCATCTCTCAAATACCAACCACAAAACTAAACTAGAAGAACTCTGACCTTCTTACTTGTAAGAAACCCAGGCAGGTCTGCTAAGGTACATGACCGTACCGTAACCTTAGGGGACAACTAATCTTCCACCAGAATTAGTCATTTGGGCGGGAGTTGGTTACATAATAATGATCTTTATAAATGATCTTCGAGTTTAAATATGAAAAGTATAACAAAATAATTGATTGAAGGAAGTTGGTAAAAAGGAAAGGAGATGCAAATAAATTTATACTATTAATATGTTAATTTTAACCTATTGTGATTATTTTTTATTCACAGATGATTAAAACAATTATATACAATGATCATCATTATTTTCTAATAAATCTACCAAATTATAATCAATATTATCTTCATCCTACTGACATGGGTAAGGTGGAAACAAAAAAAATATAATTTCTGGATACCCACCCTCTATCGTTAGTTCTCAGTTATCATCAACAGACAGCAGTCAAAGAGACAATGAAAATTTTCAAAAGTGTGTGACTGATGCTAATTTTTGGGGCGTGTTACATGATGGGACTTTTTTTATGATGTGATTAACCTGTATTTTTTTTTACCGAAACTAATGAGTAGCTGCCAGTAAAAATTTAGTCTGAATTGTTTTCATTTCATTTGTTTTAAAATATTAATAAATTATCTTCATTATTTCTATCTTTATTTTGTGGGAAGAAATAAAAATATAGCTTAGGGGTTTTATTACGATTACCTCAAGGTTCATTTCATTACGGTTTTGTTACAATTGTTTATAAAATTTAATTTAATTTTAGAGCGAATTATACCGTAAATCCTTCCAGGGATGAGGTAACAAGCAGGTTATGCGGTTCCCCAGCTGAATTATAGCATTATTTATACATCAGAATAGTGATCAGCGATCCCAAAAACCTCCAGAAAACAAGTGAAATTGCTTGTTTAAAATTGTTTAAGGAAGTGTTCTGAAGATGACCTAGGTAACTAGGATATGTTGTACTCCAAGTATAATTTCAATGAAATACAGGTCCAGTTTCGAAAGCGGAAACTTTACAGTCAGACAGATAACTACAAAATAATATCAGTTTGTACTATAAACTATATTCGAAAAATGCTTCGTTACAAAAATACAGGGTGTCAAAATTTTTGTAAAAAAAAACAGATTTAATAATATTTTTAGAACTACTTTAGATATTTAAATGAAATTTGGCACGTTTGAATAGATAATTTAAATACATCTTTTAACACGACAGATTGAAATTTGTCTGATTTCCAGTTGCTTAAAGAATTTTAATTTTTTACTGGCAAACAATGTGTCAAACGGAAAAAAGTAAGGAGCCTCTTTTTGTTGTAAATTAAACAAGAATTTTGGAAATAATTTTTGCTTCTAAAAAAATCAGTGACGTACCATATGTTTTATGAAAAATAGCCGAAGATATGTCTGTAAGCACACCACTGGTAGAAGTAAAATAATATTTTTTACGTAAAAAGATGTATTTAAATTATCTTCACAAACGTGCCAGGTTTCATTTAAATATCTGAAATAGTTTTAAAAATATTAACAAATCTGGATTTTTTATAAAAATTTTGACACTCTATCTTTGTAACGAATCATTTTTCGAGTATAGTTTATAGTACAAACTGATATTATTTTGTAGTTATCTGTCTGCCTGTGAAGTTTACGCTTTCGAAACTGGACCACTCTGTATATGTGATCAGAGATACGAAAAACCCCAGGATAAGGAGTTTTATTTCATTTAAAGAGAATTGACGAGCATTCCCTGGGGATGACCTGACTCCCAGGTTGCACGGGTCTCCAGATGTATTGTAGCACCATTCATACATCAGAATGGTGATCATCGACCCCAATAACCCCCGAGTAACCGATTTGGACTAGTTTTAGTGGATATTTATTAAATATTATTGTACGTAAAAAAATGCATTTTTGCAACTCAACATTTCTACCAAAAACAAAAAGCGGACAAAGTTTCCAGATACCTTACAGAATATAATGCAAAAAATCGCATCTCGATCCATTTTGGAGAAAAAAATTTCTAGCTGGAGTTCATTTTTGTGCTTTGATCTCCTTGACTATCATCCAGAAAGTTACCCAGGAAGGAATAGGTCGAACTGAATGAGAGTATTAAAGATTTATTCTATTTAAACATGATGATTTAATTTAGAAGCTTCTAATATTAAATCTTGCAGAACCTGTTGCTTTTAAACAGGTGTATTAAAACCAGTTTCCCTCCTATGTACACATCGAAACTTTGAATTCCATTAATCGGACATTGGAATAAAATGTGATTGAGATCAACTATTTGACCACACTTGCATAACAGATTTTGATTAATACGTATTTTATTAATTTGTTCATATGTGGGGCAATAAAGACCTTATTACCCTTTCAGGGTATTCATTGGGTTAGAATTTATATGAAGCTCTCTATCGACATCTTAAATAGCACTTGTTTTACACTAAATAATACTTACAACTAGGAATGTGATGATTAGTTATCACATTACTGACCTAGATACGACTTTAATGATTGATTTTCGAATATGACTGATTTCTTGTAGCATCAATTATCTGCCTGTAAATTCTTTATTGTTGTATGTTATTTCCTACTACTGGAGCAAGATCAATTTATCATTACGCAACAAAACACATGTGCTCGGTAAGGATACTAGCAACCTGCTCTTAAAAAAAACGAAAGCTCCTACATATATATCAATAAATTATTCATTGGGTTAGAATTTATATGAAGCTCTCTATCGACATCTTAAATAGCACTTGTTTTACACTAAATAATACTTACAACTAGGAATGTGATAATTAGTTATCACATTACTGACCTAGATACGACTTTAATGATTGATTTTCGAATATGACTGATTTCTTGTAGCATCAATTATCTGCCTATAAATTCTTTATTGTTGTATGTTATTTCCTACTACTGGAGCAAGATCAATTCATCATTACGCAACAAAACACATGTGCTCGGTAAGGATACTAGCAACCTGCTCTTAAAAAAAACGAAAGCTCCTACATATATATCAATAAATTTTGGGGATTACTCTGTTATTTATGTTTCGAAACCTCACAGCCCAAAGGAAGTATAATACACTACTAACATAATTCAAAACTTGGGACATTACACAGAAATTAAATTTGAAAGTTTTGAAACATCACTAAGTACAACCCTTTTTTTAATATACTTTAATTAAAATTAAATTATGGTTTCACTGTTCAAATTCCCGAAACAGTAAATTGTCATTTGCAATAAGCAGTGTGTATAAGTTAAGTAAAATTTTTAATTTACTAGCAAAAACTGAGGGAACTGAAAGAAGAAATCAATGAACTGTCTGATGGTTTAACGGAATCATGGCCAGCGGGTCACAGGGCGGGTGCAAAACCGGCAACACGTTTTGATTTGCCACGTCAGAATTATTTTAATATGACGCATATGTTTTTCCCCGACGATTTTGCAAATGTACGCTTGCATACCGAAGCAGAATTGTTAGATCTTCAGGTAGGTTAATAATATTCTTTTATCAAATTATTCTCTTCAAAATAACTCCTCGTCCTCATATGGTATTCAAATATAATTAAAATACATAACTTCAACTATAAATACTTTTCGGTAGCAAAGGAGTCGGTCATTCGTGAACTTGAAGATTAGTACTATAGAATTATATGAATAATGATAATTATCTTGGTAAGAGCAAGTAGAGTAGAGTATTTATTGCATGTATAAGTTATTGCTTACATTTGTGAAATAAAATGTGGAAGTGATATACTAAGATATGTATATTAAAAAAACTAAATATAAGTTTATAAGTAAATGTAGTTAATAATTTAGGTATATGGTATATAGAGTGGACTTAACAAATTTGACTGGACATGTATTTATATAAAGCTATTCAAAACTATTTAAAATAATCAATTGAACAATGGGGCAACAAAAATTCATTTATCGAGTAGAATGCATGACTAAGAAAAAAAAATATTCAATGTGGTTTTAGAAACTTTGAGTATGCACTCTTTTAGCTTCTTGGGTAGCTTGTTCATAAATATGACACTCCCAACTAAGGACTGGATCAAATAATATACCCAAAAACTTTATAAAGACAGGGTTTTCAAAAGTAATGTTTTTGTGTGTGAATAACATTATACCAGTTTGGTCAAGGCTTACGGAAAGTACATTTGCAATAAAAAATGTTCGACTTTTCAAAATAGTCGCTTATCTTCAAATACGATTCAAGAATTTTTGCAGAAAGTAGAACTATAACTATTGGTTTATAATTGTTCATGTCGTCTTTAGATCCTTTTTTATGCACAGGAATAACCTTCGTAATTTTAAGAGCATCAGGGTATATTCCGGCGTCTACACATTAATTTAATAATTTGGTTAACGGATAAATAAGAATGTTACATTTTTAATTAGGTATATATTGCTCTACTTTTTTATTTGATATTTTGTTAATAATATCTCTTACATGGATATACGAAACGTGAGAGAATGAGAATGACCTAAGATTTAACTTCCACGTACATTTCAACGCTGCGATGGTAACTTACCAAATTGGTTGAAGCTTATCCTCTAAAGTAAAAAGACACCTTAGCTGTTGCAACAGCGTTCGTGATAAACTCCGTAACTTTTTCCAAAAATGGGAAATATTTTCTATAAGATTTTTTAAATTTAGGTATTTTTGATTTGTTCTCTTAAGGAATATTTAAAAGTATAAGCTGTCTTATGAGGAATGCGATTCCTTTTATATAGGACAAACAGGAAGCTCATTTTCTAGGTTTGATGATCATAAAAGATGCTTTAGTCTTTCAAAATAGATTCCACATTTGCAAATCATTTTTTCGATAAATAATTCTTTCAATGAAATATACGGTTTTTTTTAATTTTACATACAGCTGATAAAGGCTCGAAACTAAACTTGCTTGAATCTCCGGAAATTTACAAACACAAAAGCAATACTCTACTTCTTAACGATCGAACGACATTATTCACAGTTATTTAAAGCTATTTAATATATTTATTCCACAAATTATTGTTCTGCTCACTGTGTAATCCTATAGTAATAATCCTCAAGTTCATGTAGGACCGACCACAGTAATCCTTTGGTACCGATAACTTTTCATAGTTGAAGTTATGTAATTAAATTGTATTTGAATACCGTCTGAAGATGACGTAATAACGCTGAAATCCGAGTAACGGATGTTACAAACAAAAGTGACATCAACAAAGTATAGTGTTTAACTTTACGATATGGATATTCTTATTCATTAATCTATTTTTTACTTCCTATTTTCAGAACATCATTCGAGAAGTAACCGCAAAATCGGAAGAAAATGATAAAAATTTACAATTTAAACAGCTTGTAAATGGCTATCGAACTTTTGATTTAAGTAGAGGAATGGATTATGTTCTCGATTTGGAATATTTCGACAAAAAATCTTTGAAAACTGCCATCAAAAGGTCAGACTGAAATTCTCTTTCTATCTCATTTTGGATCTAGATGAATCGTTTTTGCATGTATAAGAGTGATTGCAATAGAAATTTTCTATATCTACAGGTGGACCAAATTTTTATGCACATAATTTAACACCTGATTGAGGAAGTAATTTTAAGCAAAAAATTCTTCATAACCGTAGGTCTGTAAACACTTCGTTTTCTAAAACTACAGTAGGTAGTACACATAATATAATATAAGGTGACATTGGTGTTAAGCCCAATACGCAACCAGTGGCGGAGATATCCAGGACTAGTAATATCAAATTACCCGGAAAAAAGTTAACAATGTGTAAATTGAAAGACATTTCAACATTACTTGAAAATTAGTAGGAAGCAAAGAAAAGACACTTCTCGAATCAAATTAATAAATCTCACTTTTAATTGGCTACAATTCTATATTTCTACGAAAATTTAAACTTTTCTTAGGTAAGTACATGACATAATTCTTACAAAGAATCACTTTTCAAACCTTAGTGTACAAATTCGGCAGCTGCAAAAATGTATTTTTGATTTTGACAACTACTGCAAGAATACACTATAAATACTTTTAGTACTGATGACCTTTCAGCTACCAAGTTTGCAAAAAATCGCGAGGCTGCAAGAATTCACAAACTACAGCACACCAGTGAATAATTCAAGCAACAAAATTTAAAGACATACATATTCCAAACATTACACCTAGCATTCCAGGTTCTCCGAAGCATGGAACCTCCAATCCTGATATTTCCGATCAATTACATTAAACTTTGGAAATAAAATTTGTGTATACAAATTTGGGGTTTCTTATGGCAAAATTTAATCAATTTACAGCGATGTTGTTAGATATGAATCTATTTCCGACAGCGCGATAAAAATACCAAACTACACAATTTTTGGGGATGATCAAACAACAAGTACAGTTGGGGGACTTGTATCTACATTAAAGATAACCGGAGAAAAGATTGTTGAATCAAAAGTTATCAATACTTATGAAACTACCTCAGTTAAATCAACATGGTCAGAGTTGAAGATATGTGGCCATCACCTTACGTTGCTTCTATATACAGACCACCCAATTTAAAAAAGGAAGGCGACGAATCATTATTGGTTTCACTTTTAAATATAACCCACTCGGTTCAGAACCAATAATAGGCTTCAATATTAGATCTTCTCTGTACGTCACACCCGGACCTGATTTTCATTGTTAATTTTTAATCTAATAGGATTGAACGATCATCTAGTCATTGTTGCTACTTCACAGTTTTTGGGGAATATGGCAACTGATAATATTATAATAAAAAAGAGAATTTTTCGTTTAGCCAACTCAAATAAAATCAACGAATTTATTGAAAACATGACAGTGTCCTGTGAAAAGTTACATGACTCATGGGATATATTATTGGAGAAACAACATAACATAAACAGATGCATCAACCGTTATGTTCCTGAATACAAGGTCGTCACATCTAAAACCAAACCATGGATGTCACTATTTCTAAGAAAGAAAATCAACAAAAAACGGAAAAACTGGTACAGATATAGATTAGCTAAATCTGAAGAAGATTATCAAGTCTACAGAGCTGCCTGCAATGACGTTACACCTGAAATAAATAAGGCTGATACAAAATATGAACTTATAGTGCAGGCAACGAACCGGAAATAAAAATATAGTAAGCTAGAATTTGGATTTTTTTTTTGCATTTGATCCCAATACCCCATAGATCATTCATGACTATCAAGACCGCGGGGGTCGACCTTTCTACCCCGCCAAAACGGGGTTTCAATCCCTCAGAGGAGCAAAAACAATCCAAAAGTTTAGAAAATTAATGAATTAAGAGCCGAAAATGACCCCTAGATGTTTTTTGGGTCGCTGATCACGATTCCGCAGCTAGTTTTCTCGGAAAACTCCCTACAGATGGGAAGTTTGGTAAATTTATATATAATATATAATTTATAATTTTGTTGCAAAAATGACCTCTAGTGGGTTTTTTGGGTCGATGATCACGATTCCGCTGTTATTTTTCCCAAAAAACTCTCCAGATGGAAAATTCGGGAAATTTGAGATTTTTCTGAAACGGTTATGAATAATAAAGTACAATTTTGTTGCTAAAATGACCTCTAGTGATCAGTGACCCAAAATGACTAGAGGTCATTTTTGCAACGAAATTATACTTCATTATTCATTACCGTCTAAGGAAAATCTCAAATTTCCCGAATTTTCAATCTGGAGAGCGTTTTTCGTGAAAAATAACAGCGGAATCGTGATCAGCGACCCAAAAAACCTACTAGAGGTAATTTTTGCAACAAAATTATACTTTATTATTCAAAACCGTCTCAGGAAAATCTAAAATTTCCCGAATTTTCCATCTGGAGAGAGTTTTTTGGGAAAAAAAACAGCGGAATTGGGATTAGCGACCCAAAAAACCTACTAGAGCTCATTTTTGCAACAAAATAATAAATTATATATTATATACAAATTTTCCATCTGGAGTGAGTTTTCCGAGAAAACTAACTGCGAAATCGTGATCAGCGACCCAAAAAACCTACTAGAGGTAATTTTTGCAACAAAATTATACTTTATTATTCAAAACCGTCTCAGGAAAATCTCAAATTTCCCGAATTTTCCATCTGGAGAGAGTTTTTTGGGAAAAAAAAACAGCGGAATCGTGATCAACGACAAAAAAACCTACTAGAGGCCATTTTTGCAACAAAATTATACTTTATTATTCATAACCGTCTCAGGAAAACCTCAAATTTTCCATCTGGGGAGAGTTTTTTGTGAAAAATAACAGCGGAATCGGGATTAGCGACCCAAAAAACCTACTAGAGCTCATTTTTGCAACAAAATAATAAATTGTATATTATATACATATTTTCCATCTGGAGTGAGTTTTCCGAGAAAACTAACTGCGAAATCGTGATCAGCAACCCAAAAAACATACTGGGGGTCATTTTGGGCTCTTAATTCATTAATTTTCTAAACTTTTGGATTGTTTTTATAAGAATGCTACTCTGAGGGGTTGAAACCCCGTTTTGGGGATAGAAAGATCGACCCCCGCGATCTTGATAGTCATGAATGATCTATGGGGTATTAGGAACAAAATGCAAACAAAAATTTGAAATTCTAGCTTACTATATACTTTTTTTTATTATGGCCTTTTTCCCGGCTTATTGCCTGGACTATTAACTTGTGAATAGTAAAAGTAACAAGAAGTTTTACAAGTGTATTAAATGTAGTAGCTCAAGAGTGAGCTCCCAAACGCTTCGATTGAAAGACCATGATCTAACGAGTGATCTTCATACAGAGGCAAACATATTCTCAGAAGAATTTAGAACTTGTTTCACAACAGAAGATACATCATCCTTTCCAATCCTGTACCACAGACCTAATTGAGAATCGTTGAATACATTCAAAATTACTGAAGAGAAAGTAATAAAAACTGTTGCACATATTGCATCCCGAGTCCTGATATTTTTGAACAATGCTACCTGTTTAGCTGTCCCACTAACGAGCCTTATGAAGATACAGTTGGAGAAAGGTCGATTACCCCGAGAATGGAAATCGTCAATAGTTAGTCCAATTTACAAAAATTTACAATAAATTCGATTCAAATCAGCTACTTGGTAGCTGAACAAATCAGCTACTTGGTAGCTGAAAAAAAATCCAGTGAATGTACCCTCACCTCGCATCACATTGGCGTCGAGAGTAAAATATAGGGTGCTAAAAGTGTTCAAGTTTAAAATGGCAAATTTCGGGCAAATTCGCGAATTTGACGTGAATAATAATGACTGGACTATATTTATCCGTCTACCATCAACTATAAAATTATTTGAAACTGTTGAAACCTGAAGATAGAACATTCGACCAATTAGTAAATGTGTTCAATTTTAAATCAAGTAATTCTGTTTTTGCTTCGCTTTATATAAGTTTTATAATGCCTTAAAATCGACATGAAGGACCGGCAGACACAGAATGGCAGCCAGAATCAGGGGCCTCGCAGTTATTGCGATTTTGATACTACTATCATCGGTTTTGAGGGAGGTTTCGTTCAAGACAGGCTCTTCGAGCAAAATAAAAATTCTACTTTCACATTAATATTGCTTCAACCAAGATGACCACGGGTGGTGAAGATGGAGCTGAATATGCGTTACATATACCGTAATGTACGTAATCATATGTCATCAACGATTCAACGTCCTATAACGTGTATGAAAATACGATGATGCTGCAAAGCAACATATTTTTAGGATGTTTACCAAGTTCCGGTTTGGATCGGTAATGAAACCATTGATCCAACGAAATGGGGTTGGAGAAATAGTACGAACGGACTCCTATACAAGCAGTAAAAAATGCACGTCCCGATGAGTTAATCAAAATAATCTTTTGTAGTTGTAAATAAAATTACTGGTAAATGTTCGTGCAAAAGATTGGGATTACTTTGTAGCTCATTATTTAAGCATTGTGAAGGTAAAGACTGTTTTAACTGCCCTGAGCTAGAAGTCAGTATACTAGATGATGATTTTGATAAGTGTATCGATGAAAATGGACACGATGATGAAGATGATGACGATACCGATGATGTTATCAATAACAATTGCGACGATCAAATTTTATCAAACACATGATAAAGCGGATCACGATGATCTGTATATCAATAATGATCATATTACATTATTGACAATTTTTTCTGACAGTGATAACGAAAGCTTAGGCTATTTGTGAATAATTAGACATATAGCTAATTTTTGAATAAATATGAAATGTGAAAAACAAAAAAAAATGTGAAAAAAAAACAAAAAAATATGTAATAATCTTATTTTTTTTGTTTAAATATTGTATATATAGATCAAAATTCATAAATAAAACTGAAAATAATAATCAAAATAAGTATTACACTTGTCACCTCATTTGTTCATAGTTTTACTAGCCATGTGACGTAGGCAAGGTTCTGAAGATAGCGTCGCATTTGCGTAATATCGTACCTAGTTATTCTTTCTATCATGATGTGATACAGTATTGTCAGTATATCTATGGTTTCGGCGCTTACGTAGAGTAAATTCACAATACTTCGGAAGTTGGAGAATGAAACTCAAATTTTACACAAAACTTTTAACATTTAATTTTGAAAAATGCTGACAAAT
This sequence comes from Endomychus coccineus, assembly GCA_958510875.1. NCBI lineage: Eukaryota > Metazoa > Arthropoda > Insecta > Coleoptera > Endomychidae > Endomychus > Endomychus coccineus. The sequence goes on from OY294070.1 coordinate 60,621,106, forward strand.
TGTTTCATCACACTGTGGCATTCTCAAAGCAAGGAGTTAACAACTAAAGCTAAATCTTAAAGTATGTGCTTGAATATCAGGGATCAGAATGTGGTACAAATTGAGGGATGGGGATGAATAATGGTGGGAGTGTATTTACAAAATTGTTAACAATTGGTGACCACAATTTCACCCTTAATCTCGATATTCTACATATTCAGGAAAAATGACATAAACTTAATATACTAGAATACATAGAAATATTGAAACAATAATAATGTAATATTAAATGATCAAATCGATACATATTATTCATAACTTGTTAACAATTTTGTAAATACACTCCCACCATTATCCACCCACATCCCTCAATTTGTACCACATTCTGATCCCTGATATTTAAGGACATACTTTTAGATTAAGCTTTAGTTGATAACTCCTGGCTTTGAAAATGCCACAATGTGGTGAAACAACTTGTCAGCATTTTTCAAAATTGAATGTTAAAAGTTTTGTGTAAAATTTGAGTAACATTCTCCAACTTCCGACAGTATTGTCAGGTTAGATTTTGAATTTTTTTGATTACAATGAACTTCTAAAAATAAAAATGAATTCGCTTGTTGTCATACATATGCCCCACCAGCTCATTGCACAACCACATCAGTATAATAAATATCACATCACTGCTTCACACACTATAGTTCCTTTGAATGCTACACATCAACCAGTAACACAAAATTATTCACCTCATCAAACTAACTACTACTAACATTCACCTCAATTAAAACACCAGAGAAAACTAGAACATTTCCACTAATCTCTTATAAGTATTTAATTTTTTCTAAGAAAGCGTTATGTATAAGAAATTTGATATTTTGATCAAACCACTATTCTACCTTTGTTCCAAAATCATCTAATTTACAACCACTTTAGCTCGTTGTCGTTTACTTCTTGGACTTCCAAGTGTTTACCTGCGATTTTATTGACGGTTAACACTCAGTTGTGAACCTGCAGCAACACTATTTCTGACGGCAATGATAGGGAGATATGTCCTTCCATTTTCACGTTCCTCTCCAAAGTTATTTCTTCTTGAGGATACCTTTTTCGCAGTTTTACAGCACACGACGTAAATGTAGGCAGAATAACACTCCTAAGAAGAACTACTTCTGTACTTTGAAGTTTAATTTTATTAAAATTTAAATTAACAACGAATATAATATAAACTGTCAAGTCGATTGAATACAAATCGACAGTTATATCCTTGTAAAGGGTTGCCTACAGTTAAAATGGAATATCTCTGATTTGACGTAGATCGTGCGGCACTCAATTGGGGTTGTAAGGTTCGCTAGCGAGTTGCCACTGTAAGGTTTTAAAGTGACCTTTCGTGTTTAATGGTCCCAACTAGCTCACTAGGGTAATACACTCTCAGGGCTGGTAGTAAAACGTGTCCTTCGATTCTTCATTGAATGGATTACCCTGAGCGTCAACTGCTTTAGCAATAAAAAGATAAGATAGAACCCTCAATCAAGAATTTCTGGCAGTACGAGGTGAATAAATGTTGATGGTTATATCAGGGAAATAAAGACAAGTTTCAACTTAACAATTTGGTTTTATTCCTCAAAGGAATTGATTGAAGATTAGTTTGAATAATAACAATCTTTGTATGTAAAAATGAACCAAACGTTAAAAATTAGATAGTAGATAGAAACAATTTTAGTTAGATAACATGAACAATCGAATATGAAAATTTGGTTATTTCACAAAAATAATGTTACCGTCCTTTGAACTTGGATGAGCTGGATGAAGTGCTCTGCCAAGAAATTCCCTCTACAACACGTCATGGGAAAAAGGATGGCGACGTCTCGATCGTTCAAACCCTGTAATACAGACAATACGAGCAATACCTTGGTCACAAGTTCGAGGGGCAAATAACTAAATCAGCAGGAATAACCAATATAATTCCAGAACTGGTTATGCTATCTTCCCAAATTGTATATACAAATTTATTAAAAAGATTGAAATCTTGAAGAGAACAAATACAATACAATGATAAAATCTGAAGAAATATTTGAATATTAAATTACTCATTGTAGTTATGACAATTTGTAATACAAGGTATAAAAAAATAAAAGGTAAAATAAATGATTGAGTCCTGGTGACAGGACTCCTCACAGGACACTGTCATCTGAATAAACATCTGCACACAATGGGCATTGTCGAAGACCCAGCTTGTAGTAGATGTGGAGAGGCGGATGAAACTGCTTCACACATCCTAGCAGAATGTCCAGCACTGGCTTCTCCCAGGCTACAACACCTCGGCAGTACACATATGCCGCTTGAAGCAATAAGAGATATCAGTCCATGCAAAATCTTAGCTTTTGGCACTGCCTTAGGCTTGCTGGACTGATTTTTGTATCAATGAACCCAATCAAGCGGTCTAAGTGCTTCGGACTCGTCCGCCCCCGTTTTGATTGATTGATTGATTGAGTTAGTTTGAAAGTACACTGAAATGGTGATTGCAGAATCTACATGAATATTCTGATCAAAAAGTAACGGAGTCCTCATAAAGCAGTAAATAAGAATTTAGGCTTTATTTAAGTTCACCCAGATCAATAAATATTCCGTTACCTCACGAAAACCAGTCTAAAAAGACATTACAAATTCATATTTGGAAGGTCAAAGAAAGGTGATACGGAATACCGCGTACTACGCAGTCACGCGAATAATTGCTAGGTTGAACAAGCCTTAGAGAACGACTTGAACCAATCTGACTACTAACTTGACAAATTTTATTCTGAATAAAGAAAGAAGAATAATATAGTAAATGATTATCTAATATAGATTCGATCAAGCAAAATGATCCAGCGTGGACACGTGGGCAAGTTGATTATTACTTCATTGAAAAATACTGCCGAATCAGAGAATCTACATGTCTTTAACTAGGTTTAGAAACTAATAGACAACAAATTACATGTTACCTGTCGACAATAATCTTTCAATGAAGCAAATTAATATCAGAAAAATCTTACTGAGAATCAACTTACCCAGCGTATCATACACACTAACCCTCTCCTCACGAATCGTGCGACCTCACACGAGTCTTCGCGCAAGATTAATAATCGATTACCTATTGAAAGATAGATTACACTCATAGTCTCATTACAAGTTTAATAATTTAAAATTCCGAGCGGAAACTGTTATTTAGATTATTACCGCTATCTTTAGACAACGTAACGTGATAACGTTACAGGGCTCAAATAAATTGGTTTCAAAAACATACAATACAAGATTGTTATATTCGAAAATGAACTGTAATTTTATTTTTACTTGCTTAAAAATAAAATATCATAAAGTAATTGTCTGTAGGTAGCTAATTTCAATAAAGTCAGGTGAATGGAATTTCAGAATAACACTTAAGTTAGGGAAATCATGCTACTCTTTGTCGAAGAACACTACTTGATTATGAAAATGGTAATGCTTATAGTTAATCTTGTTCTTTGTAGGTTTGAAGTTTGTAAACCTTTAGGCAAGGTGGAGTTTATGCCAGTACCTTACGTAACTGAAAACACCAGAGTGACCATATTTTTGATAATACAAGAAAATGAAATCGGAGATGCCAAAGTATTCTTAGACGGGTATTCTAACATCATGTCTGATAAGAAAGATAAAAACTTCCTGATGCTGGTTTTATTATATCAGTACAACACCTCGAGCAAGGGAAATGACGATATCTTCTACGAGATGAAGAATTTTGCCACCAAAATGGCAGTCAAGTACAAGAACGAAGATACGAAAATTGCATGGGTTTCGGTGCGTATACCGATAAGTGACAAACATTTGACGATAAACGATAATAGAGCTTTGAATTTTGCCGTCGTCGATCTTGCCCTGAAGAAAGTTGGAGTAGACAACCTGCTATTGATATTAGATCCATACTGTAATATCAGCACCGATTTTTTAAATAGGGTGAGTTCATATTTTTCTATTGCCTATACTTACTTCCTCCTTTTTGTAACCTATCTTAACCATCGCTCTACATATTTTAACAGAGGGGTATTTTAACGCAGATTTAAATATACCTAGAAGAACCTGCATGATATTCAGAAAATCTAAATGCGTAGATTAACGACTAAACGAGATTTCATGTCATGTTCCATTTTTACAACAATAATAGGTAGAACAACCGAAATACAAAATGTAAAAGTATCATTCATTATTAACTAGACAATTTTATTTAGTGACCCAATGAACATATTTGAAAACTGCATCATGTTCATTATCACATTTTCATGCAAAGCACTGAATCCTATTTGGTATAGTACTAGGTTGTGGACCTTAAATGTACGGTTTTGGACACATAACTTCAGAAAATTGATATTTTCATTTGATTGTAATGTAACAGACCACGTTTCTCGTTCAAGTGTAATTCAAAAAATGTACAAGAGAACAATTTCTAGTTGGGTCTTTATAAGTTAAGTCACTTTGTAAATAATAGTCATTTAAAATTTGCCTTTCAACTCATTAATAAATATATTCTGAATAGGATGTTAACTGTATCAAATGACAAATATATTCTAAAAATTTTTCAACGTGAATCAGAAATAATAAATATATTATTAAGACGGAGTGAGGGTAACGAACTGAGTCATATCTTGAATCGGGTTATATGGCACAATATATGTCCTCGTGTATCGGCCGAATGGTAAATCGACTCCATTTGAAATTTGGACACAAACAAGATATGATGATCCAAATCCCCTGTGCTTCATGTCATAACCTCACTTATTGTGTGAAAAAACGAAATAAGGGGTCCAAAATCGTCGTTTTTGAAAATATCGACTTCAAATTTTTGGTAGTGATAGACACCAGAGTACGAAATTGTTTGCAATTAAAATCTCCCCTCTCCAGTCACGTGGTATAAGCAGAAGAATTTTTTTCCATGATTTTTTTTTGGGAAAATTATAGACTGGAAGTACGTCAAGAACTACACTTTAGTTCTACAATATACCATAATTTTTTCAATTTGATATCCTCAATAGGTGGCGCGCAAATCGTACTTTCATTTTTTGACTTCAGAACCTTCTGCAGTCTCTCAGGTTCGTCTGACCAACTTATAATTGGGCTCATTTTCTTTGGGGGACTTTATTATATATTACCTATATGATGTACGACATTTTTTTTTTCGATATTTTTGCCCCGAGCGGCCATTGTAGGTTAGGGTCGAAATTTGAACTCGAATATCTCAATTCTCTAAAGTTAAATCGCTTCGCAGTTTGGACCATTCGAATACATTCATTTTTTCCTTCAATTTAAACCCCTTGCTGCGATAAGTACATTCACAAAAACCTTATTCACATGAGAGGAAAGACCCACAGGACCTTAAGTTTCAACGTCCTCTCATAAGAAGTGGGTGTTTTTCCGATTTATATTATTATATTTGATACGCTGTAATAAAATGTAAATTGATGTATTTTTGTAAAACTATTATTTACCCTACCCCATTCCATTTATTCATCATTTTTAATTTGCAAAAATATTTATTTAATTCTTGTATTTTTAATTTGTTGATTTGTATATCCGATGCATCGAGTTTTCCGAATTTTCCAGGTAAATTAATGAAAAATGGAAAACTAAAATATGAATTTGTACTCAGAAACATGTTTTAAATACTTTTGGTTCTTACAAGTTTTGCTATAAAAGCAAAAACAACGGAGTAATAACACAAATTGCTGCCAAAAGTGGTTTATTTATACAGGGTGTTTCAGTTTTTTCGTTCATAACTTCGGCAAACGATTGAACTTCTAAAAATAATAGGGGTCTTCCATATAGAATTTTTCTCTAAATGACTTCGTTTCCGAGATACAAGTTTTGAAAAATTAAAACATTTTCTTCATTATCTTCTGAACAAATAAAAATTTTCAGTTCAAACTTGATACACTTCATTTCTACTGGATGAAACATTTGGGTAAGAAAATGTTCTTGAGACAAAGACAGTAGCGTAGTTACGGGGTTTAATACTCATTTAAACCCCTTAAACTTCTACGCCAATGGTCGGAAATCATTATTATATACAAATTTTAAAAACTTTGTTTTATTTTCTATAAAAAAGTATTCCTAATAAATTTCACTCGGAGGCTTCCTGTTCGAGCTATTCTGATTTTTCTAATCAGGGTTATCTTATGGAATTTCTTTTGAAAGGCTATTTAAAACGTAAGAAAATATTTAAATGCTCAAAATGATCCATTTAATTCAATGCAACGCCGACATAGATTTCTCAATGACCTTCTTTTATCTTTCAAATAACCCCAAGCAATAAAGTTCAGAGGATTGAGGTCAGGTGATCGAGGAGGCCATGCAACTAGACCACCTCTACCAATCCATATTTCACCGTACTTTCTATTTAGCTATTCTCGTACTTGTCTGCGAAAATGGACAGGACAGCCATCCAATTGTATCCATGCATTTGTTCCCTCATTCTGTGGTGTCTTCGTGATTAGTTTCCAAAAATTCTAAAAATGCAGCGACCGTTCGTCTGTCTCGTGAAGCGTATGGGTCAAAAATATTTGTTTTTGTAAATGCCAAGACAGACATTGACACTGAATTTTTCTTGGAAATTCCTAGATCTTGTACCATGAGTGTTTTTATTTGTCCATAAACGTGAATTGTGAAAATTAATAAATTCACGTCCGTGAATGTGCTTCATCTGTCCACAATATTTGCTGGAGAAAGTCTTCGTTGTTGTTCAGTTTCTTATGAGCAAATGAAAACCCATCATGGTACAAGATCTAGGAATTTTCAAGAAGAATTCAAAGTCAATGTCAGGCTTGGCATTTACAAACACATTATTTTTGGACCATACTTTTTTTTTGCTTGGGATTAATTGAAAGATAAAATTATGCCTCGCCAGTTCATAATAGAGAATATCTACTTAATCGTATTCGAAGAGCTTGTGGTAAAATAAATAATAATATGTTAATTCGAACAAGGTCGTTGAGAAATCTATGTCGACGTTGCATTGAAGTAAATGGATCATTTTGAGCATTTATTATGAATTATTTTTGATCGTTACCAATAAATAGGTATTTAAATATTTTCTTACGTTTTAGATAGCCTTTCAAAAGAAATTCCATAAGATAACCCTGTTTAGAAAATCAAAATAGCTCCAACAGGAAGCCTCTGGGTGAAATTTATCAGGAATACTTTTTTATAGAAAATAAATCAAAGTTCTCAAATTCGTATACAATAATAAGTTTCGACCATTGGCGTAGAAGTTTAAGGGGTTTAGATAGGTACAGAACCCCATA